>NDXB01001262.1:43526-98358 GCA_002631895.1 Agapornis roseicollis | reverse complement strand
GGAAAAAAAAAAAAAAAAAAAAAAAAAAAAAAAAAATTTAAAAAAAAAAAAAAAAAAAAAAAAAAAAAAAAAAAAAAAAAAACAAAGCCTGCATAAAATATTGGTTCTTCTATATTTAGTTCTCCTTTGGTATCTTCTTGCACTTCATTACATAAGGAGCCACTATTAAAAAGTAGTTCAATAAGGGATCCTCCACCTACTGATCTTTTTAGCTTTGTACTAACTTATTTTCCCCATAAAGTCTTTGGAATTTGTGCTTGTCACCAGTTTGGTTCCTCTCCCACTTATTCTCACAAGCAAACAATGAAAAATAACAGGATTAGAACTTCAGACCAGTTCCAGTAAAGTTTCTTTGACTTTCTGAACCTCTGGCAAATCTACAAATTAAGCCAGTATTTAGAAACCCTGTACTTCATTACAGGTAACTGTCCCAGTGCTTTCAACAATCCTTTTAGGTGTAGATTGTCACTGCAACATCAGGGTATTATGAATATCAGGTTATGAAACGATGGCTGAACTAGTTTGCAAAAAAACTCTTCAAACTTCCATTATTTTGTGTTCTTTTGTATGAACCTAGCCTTGGTATTTATGACATGATAGCAGGAGAAACTACATACCTTTATTACCTTATCACAAAACAACACAAGCTTCCATATCTCATAGCACAACCTTGGCAAGGAGCACCTATCTCTTTCAGTGGAGATACTAACCATCTGGGTCAAAGTGTGTTGGAAAAGATTAACTGGAAATGATGATCTAGTTCATTTTCTTGTCTCAGTACAGGATCATTTATGTCCTAAGTGTTCCTGGCAGGTGTTGGTCTAATTTATTCATAAAGACCTCTAGTGACAGCAATGCTAACAGCAGTCTAATGCACCCTAGTTCTTCGTTATTTTTTAAAAGTGCTTTCTCTAATCCCAATTTCAGTCTGGCGTGAATCACCCCTTCTGGATATGACCTCTGACAAAAAAAAAGAACATCTGTGGGCAACTAGCTGGTGGGGAGCAGAGGAAGATTTTCTTCTGTTTTTTGAAGACTAACATCTCTACAGTATAGCCTAATCCCATCCTGTCAGCCTCACTTGAGAGTGGTGAACAAGCACCGGTTGTAGTATGTCTACGAATCTTAACTATTCTTCCATCAAAAGAGAACAGCATTTCTTTGTTCTTTGAATATCTTAAGCCCAAGAATACTAACTCAAATTTAAATACTGAGACTACACATTAAAAACAGCAAAAGTAATTGAGAAAAGGGCTATTAGAAAAAAACAGATCTTAGGCAGTATTTCTCTGAATGGTTAATTCTATATTGCAGATAGCCCTTTCTGCCCTCATCAGCCAAGTAGGCAGGCTGTCACTATAGTAAGTGTTACATGACACTTCAAACACCACCATAAGAGGACAAATCACATCACAAGGCCCTTAGCCGGGTTACTACTTTTCTGAAAAAAAGTGTACATAAATACGTTAAAATTTATTATTACATTTTCACAACAAGTATTTGACTCAACTCCCATGAAATTGAGACTCTCACATCAACTACATCTGGACTGGCAGGTCTGAAAACCTAAGCCACAGAAATACCTCCACACAATGTAAGGTACCTCACTAAGTCAGGAGAGCGAATTATTCCTTCTACAATGTTATCACGAATCTGCTGACGATCATTTTCATGAATGTTGAATGGGAATACTGCTTCTCCAGGAGGTGGTTCACGATCCGGCCAGTACTGTGTCACCATGTTCTTCAGGTAAATGGCAGCTAAGTATAAACATTGGGAAAATAAAAGTTTAATTGCAACACATCTCCACATTCCTCTGTGCTCAACTTCACTACAAGTTGAAAGGAGAACAAAGAGTTGAAAAGACAACTGAAAACCACTGAATGAGTTGTTAACAATTCTAGGCACTAAGCACAGCCGAAGCAGAAAACCATTTTCTTTATAATTCCACACAAGATCAGGCTCAAGTGCCTGGTTCTAAGCAGAACAGGCCAGTATTCAGTCAGCTTTTATCAGGATACATTTTCTATTACAGCAATCTTCTATACGGACATAATATTCAATCATTCTAAATAAGCAAACAAAAATCTACTTATCTGCGTTTTTAGCCATCCCTAACTCAAGCTCAGTAAGTGAAGTTTAGAAAGCTGAAGCAAACAAACTTGTGCATGCAGAAGGGACACTCGCTTGGGGAAATGCTCAGTATGAAACTGGCATGTGGCCTACCTTCTATTCAGATCGAAATGTTTGTTGTGAATTTCCTAAGCTTTATCTCACTACTAGGATTTCCCATAATCCAGTAGAATTGTTCCCTTCTGTCTCACATGAACAACCATGAAAAATAAAGTTAATCTTCAACTGAAAATAAAGCAGCATTTTATGCTTCAGTACTAAAATGCCTATGGGCATTCTTCATGAAAATGTAGTAAATACGGTATAAGACATTAAAGGAATGCTTTTAATAAACTCTTATACCTGCACTAGTTGGGCTGATTACTAGCTAGGGTTTTAAAGTCTAAATAAGATATCCTTGGGTACAATCATTTTTCTCGGTGATGACAAATTACTAAGTATGAAAACATGTAGTTCGTAAAATATTTTATAGGAACAAGAGGAAAAACAGTTCTTTGTTGATGATGTGCTAGAATTTTCACACGAGAAACAGGTCAGAAAGACCTGCCCAAGACTTTAATTTACTTTAACCATAGATCTTGTTGCTATACAAATTCTTGGCTTTTAAAAAATTCCCAGGGAAATCTGTTAGCTTACAAATGTAACCTAAACGTGTTTTCCTATTTTATACCCCTACTCTGTAAGAAATGGAAAATAAACCAAAAATTTAGAAATTATGTTCTACGCACTTGGTGGGTTTTTCTGAATGATACAGAAATGAGAGCTTAATTTACATGAATTACCTTACAGAGCCTAGATTAAGCATCAAACTTTACTAGAGAATGGTTTAACAATGCTATTCAAAGTTGGATTACCTTTGAAAAAATAAATGCTGGCATGACAAACAGCGTATGTCAGCATGCCCAATGCACGGACAGGATTAATAGGATCTGTTAAAAAAAAACCCAGCAGTGCTTCTATGGGAAATGCTGTTCCATAGTGTAAAAACAAAGCTGTGAGCAAAACAGTGTTTATCAATTTCTTGAAAAAGCTGAATATTTTCTGTATCTGTCAAAAATATTGTATAGGATTAGTTAAAATAGATTATGGGAACTTAGAATCTGATCTTACTCAGATGTATACCCTTAAGGTAACTGCATCAGCATACCTGGACTTACACACACTGCTGGGCAATCCTACTACACATGCTCAGGCTATAAAGTTATAACTCAGCAGTGATGTGACCTTTCTTCAAATCTACTTTTGTGAGCAGACACCACAGATACTGACTAAGCATACATGGCTACCCCTGACCTAGGAAACTATGGGATGGGGTGCTTTTTATCATTAGAAGCTTTCCTTATTGCAGGAAAATGGATACATGTATTAAAACAAGATCAACTTTTATTTTTTTTTAAATTTCTACACGTCTTGGCATCACTACTTCTATACCACCAGGAAAACGAAGACCTAAGGCTCCCTTGGGTGCTTAGCTTTGAGCAGAAATCATTCTCCTATCAGTATCACAGCAGTCCAGCAGGGATCACTACAAACACAGGGATGCCATATGCCCCTGGCTTTAACTGACCCTCATGTTAGATTCCTTTTCATTTTCCACATTTAGGACAAATGTGAACGTACTTGCAAGTACGTTGTTGAAATAACATACAGACTGACTGTCTACTGAAAGAAAAGGAAACAAGGAATTCATCTCACCTGCCTGACGCACTGGAAATTCGACTTGATCTGATACTATGATTTGCAGTAGACTTGGAGCAAAATTGATGATCTTGTAGGACTGAAATACATACAAAACAGTTAGCAAATCACTATGTTTGAAGACTACTGTATTATCGAAAGCTAAATAACAAATACATTTTGCAGGGTGTTTTGACTCTCCTCATGAAGTATGAACGGTTTTAGCACTTGGATTTACCCAGATCTGCAGCAACCCAAATAATTACTTGTGAAAGCTGAGCATATAACAGCCCATGGGTGGAATACATAATGTGACAAGGCTCTCCATTAGAGATTAGTGGTAATTAATATTCAAATAGTGGTACTGAATATTTAAATAATTCTGAACATGCATAATGAGAAGCACTACAGATCTCTCTTTGAATTATTTAACTTAGCCTCATAAATCAAATGGATATTGACATGCTTCATCAATACATACCATTTATTTGCAAAACAGATTGTGGTGTAATAGAGATACTGAATTTTGAAGAGATTAAGAAAACCATTTAAAATCATATTCAACTGTAAACGACATCTGCATTAGCCAGATTAGTATATATCCACTAATGAACCAGAAGTATAGTGCATCTTAACAGAAAAACAAGAACTGGGAAAACACAGTGGAATAACCATTTTTAATTAAAACCAAGTGCACACAGATAACCTTTTAAAACCCTACAGCCTTCCTGGGAACTTTTCAAACACTCCATCAGCCATGCAGCTGAGGAATGTCAAAGAGAAAATAACGCTCACTAAACTTCTGAGCAAGGCATGCCAGATTGAAAAGATGTGAAAATCTGATAGCATTATTCTGCTGTCATTCAACAGGGATCCTTCAACTTGAAGAATCATTGACTCAGCATGGTGCAGTAACTACTAAGCCTTGGCAACATCAGTAGTTACTAGTAGGTCAGATCTTTCATCACTTAGATCCATGTGCTTTATGTCCGAAGAGAGATATTTCTTTGCTCTAGATAGCACAAGCTCGCTTTATTTCACCTTTTATAGTGTTTCTTTCCAACTGCTTTGCCTGTGGCTGTTTCCAGAGCTGCGCTTTAAGTAGAAATATATTACATCCTCCTGTAAACTTTGCCTCATTCAAAAGCTGTGAAATAAAGAGGGGTGTTCTGCTCTTCACGTACCCAGTTCCTTGAGCTAGCATTTCCCATAATGAGGTAAAATTACATTGCTTTCATGATGCCTAAGTGCAACAGCTGCATCACAACACTATCATTCAATAATTTTACCAAATCAGTTAACTTTCTGGCCCTCATTTTACTTATTATAATGATAGTGTAATTCTAACCTACTCTGTGCTCAGAGACTCATTTGGTGTTTATAGAGTAATCTGAGATCTCACATAAAAGCAGTAATGGCAAATCAAAAGCATACTCTCCTATAATTCCCTTCTCTATAAACTTTCATTATCCATAAGAAATGCTCCAAACAAAGTAAAAGCTGTAACATACAGCACAGGAACACCATCTATCTACAAACATGCAGAAATACCAGCTGTCAACGTCAATTGGTTGAAGCATACTCAATTCCAAAGATCACCTTTTAATCAAGTGTCCTGGAGTGAAAAGTTTGTCCTTCAGTCACTACTGGACAGAATATCTACAATGTCGACGGGTTCTGATGGGGGTTGTAGTAGGCTGCAGCATGCTCTAGCACTCAACACCCAACTCCAGGGAGACAGAGAAGCCGCAAGGAATCCCAGCAGCACAGAAAACCAAAACCATGCATGAACTCAAATCATTTTTTTTATTCTGAACAGTGTCAATATTTTGTTCTCAGACCAAATCCACTCACAGCTTTTACTACTATAAACACATTAAGAATGGCAACATTCTGGGAGGTTGTTTTGCTGTTGTTTTCCTGCAGTAGTCCTACCAGTATGACACTTAGAGTGGACACAGTGATAATGGTAAAAATTGTTTCCCTTTCTCTGTGCAAACAGCTTTTACTAAATCCACATTAAAGTCAGTGCTACTCCAGGAAGCTTTACTGGTACCACTTGTGCTGGAGTACAACTGCTATCCCTGAAGTTCTGCCAGGATATATACAAGTATGGTTATTTGGCCCATGCAGCAAACCTTTCAGCAAGTGCCTGGAGTGACAAAGGACATGTTATGCAGAAGGTACGCGCAGTTTCTCAGAGGGGGCCCCAGCTCTACCACCACACTTCTATGAGGTTCCTTTACACTTTACATGCCAACATCTCTAAAGGGCCGACAGGAACAGAGTATCAAGCTCCCATTAAATCCTCCTACTCCATACTATTGTCACTGCCATAATTCACATTTATACACAGCTTCATTTTCTAACTGTTGTCAGAAACACAAACACGGTAGAGATCAACAGAGACTCTGTGCCCCTGATTTGGTTGTATTTGTGAAGCTCAAACACCATCCTGCTCACTTGCACAACAACAAACCCGCTCAGGAAAACTACATGCTGCTTGCAATTTTTAGAACAGAGGACATTTTAAAAAGCTGTATGCAGCAACATTTTTTGAATACCAGCACATTCTCAGTTTAGTTGTCTCACAATGCGAACTGTGATCTTGGGATGTATCCTTTCCCTGCCTTGTGCAGGAAGCCATGTAACAGGCTCCTAGGAACCAGTAAGTAAAGCTGTTGTATTTATCACACAAGCAGGTGCAGAGCAATTGTCAGGTGCACACTGTGTAAGTGGGAAGAGACAAGGAAGAGATCTTGGTGCTGGATGAGTTCAGCAAGACAGTTATTTACATCATTAGAGCTGCACCTGAACTTTTACAAAAGGAGAGCAGGAATACTGCCAATCCCACGGAAGGAATGGAAAGCTGTGTGCTGATTTTGAAGAGCCGTGCCCACAAGCCGCAGGGAGGCACCAGATGGCTGAAAAAGACCTTCAGCACAACTCCCAGAATACAGCACACTGCTTTGTGCCGGTTGTGAACAATTACATTTGCCTCTGATTCACACTGTTGTGGAAGGTGCTGACCCACAGTGGCATATGTTTATTTTGAAGGAGAAAGTAAAAGTTTTTAACTATAAACTTCCACTGAGTATTTACAAAGAGTGATCAAAGCGTTTATGCTAAAAAAAATACACAAACTCACTCATTTAATTTCCACTGGAAGTAAGAGGATGGGATGTAGTAACATGCAAAGCTAGCAGCTAAACTAGGAGAGGCACACAGCACTGGTTAAGATGCAGTTTGGTAAATTCACAGCAATGGAGAAGAGATGTGTATGTTCCCATGCATCTTGTGCCATCTCTGTCTGCTGTCTCAGGATCTGTGCATTGCAGCTGGACAGCTTTTTGCACTCTGTCCACACACCTTTGGCATAACATACTTTCCTGCCTCAGCACCACAGCTCCAGTCTTTGAAACATCAGACACCACAGCTCCAGTCTTTGAAACATCAGACAGCACATCATGCTTTGCCTATTTCCTCTTCTATTTGGTTAGTTATAGAACTGATGACACCCAAGAAAGCCTCATACGAGCCACGGAAAAACAGCAGGATGAACACCATCACATGAAAAGGACTAGAATGCAACAAGAGAAAAGCAAGAAAAATATATAAAAATTTCCCCAGAAAGATCTTACTGAAAAAAATACTCTTCACAACTAACATTCAGATCTGGATCCCAGGTTATCACGTACTATATACTACTAAACTCATTTCAGGAAGTATTATTTCCATCTTGCTTGCCGACACATTTAAATCCCACAGCAAGCAACTGCTCCATAATCTTATTTGTCAGTAACTTTCCCACTGCACTGATGACAACCACATTGGCTGCGTGCAGAACAGCACTGGATGGTGCTTTTTCTCCTGCAGAACAATGGGACAACCGTGGACAACGCATATGGAAAACTGGAGCCTTCCCTCAGGTTCTGCAAGTGAAGTCCAGACCATCCTTTTACACCAGCAGTAAACACCTCTTTCTCTGTACCTCCTAATCCAAGCATGGCATGTAAAAATTGCTGAAAAATCAAGGCACTGCATTTTTGCTTGCAAAGACAGACAAAAGAAATTTGTGCCTTGAATGTATATGCAATTAACTGTTTGTAAGATTATTTTAAGGTTTACACATATTTGATCTGAATGCTCAACTACCTGCTTTAGTAAGTTTTATTTTCTGTTTGCTGTGCACTGGAAATGTGTTACTTAGAAATTCCATCAGTATTTCACACTCGGGAATATTTTTGCAGTTGTTCAGAGTATTTTCTATCTTGTTTTTCACACTGTCAGTCACAGACGGTTGCTAAAACAAACTACAACTTCAAAAGACACTTTCTTCTTTCCCTGCCTACACAAAGGGATTTTTTGGATGGAAAAACAAAATGGGGAGGAGAAAACACATAGTGTTTTCATACACAGTCAAAATAAGCATATGAAAGAACCCACCTGAGCTTCGTGGGTTCTGCTGCCAAATTCACTCAGTCTCAAACAAACTCCACTTTCCCCAGAACTTCTAAATCATGCAACTCAACTTCCTCATCAAACTGGTCTTCAGTACAAATACCCAAACACCTGAGATTTCTTCCTCTAGGTAATGAATGAGGTGCTCACTGGCACTTTCAGAGTGGTCTTAAGATCCCCACCCACTACGGCAGCCAGCTCAACAAAGATGTGGTAGATATGGAAGCCCCTATCTTTATTATGGACTCTTCTGCTTTTAGGCTACCTCCTCATACTTCTTTCTCTTCTTCCAGAACTGCTACTGTGCTCCTGTCAAAGCCAAATTCTTCAACTCCTTCTCAATATTCACACAAACAGCTGCAATCATTACATTTGTTACAAGGGGGGGTGGGGAGGGGGAGCACAAGAAAGAGAGGAGTATTGAAAGATGTGTACACTTAGAAAATCAACAGGCTACAAGGGAAATGACAGCAGTTACATGATAGATTACTGACCTGGCAGGAAATTACTGCTCTAGTTTATCAAGAATCATCTTTCAGGCAAACCCCACACATTCACCTGTGTTCAGGTCACAGAGAAGTGAAGTTTGTTGGCAACTCATAAGTAGAATGCATCATCCAAGAAGAAAGATCAGAAAAATCCTACAAAGAACTGAGTGATCTTTAGAACTGCACCAACAAAAATGGAGTGTAACAAAAATGAGGTAAGGAGACAAAGAACACGGTCACGCACTCAAAGATAACAAGAACTTCTCCTAGAAGCTTGAGGCTTCTTCATGATGAATAACCGTACAGTAAAAGGAGACCTCAGTATACTAAATTATGAGAAATATGTAGATGTTGGACATAAATAACTGTAGTTTTAGAAGGTACCAAATGAGGTATTAGTGGCATTGAACATGAAACTTTCTGGAATGCTGCAAAGAGATGACCGATCGCATAAGAAAGATTAATTCAAATGGAAACAAACACAAAGATGAGCTGTGCCCTCCCATTATTAGATTTCATAAATTCAGTTTTAGTAAAAGGCAAAGGAAATACAGCCTGTTGAGGCAAGGAAAACGGGCCAGTAGAGATCAGCCTTTGACAAATATGTCAGAGAAAGTACCAAGAAATCTATGCTAGTTAAGAAGTAAGATTGGCACAAATGGATATAAATGGACCATAAATTAATTTTGTCTGGAAACCAGAGCTTGCTTCTAGCTGCAGGAGAAAGAAAATTCACAAGCATCTTTTCAATAGATATAATAATGGAAGAAAAAATGAATCTTGACTGCATCTCTGAATACAGTTAGATGATAATCCAGAAGGTAGACAACAGCTTGATTGATTTAGTTCTATCTTTACACATGTGTAGAAGAAAAAAAAAAGCATACAGAAGAGAAAGAGGCATTTTCAACATGCTGTGATTTTTTACAGGTAGAGAAGCTTTCCTTCATTTTACCACCATTCCCCACACTCAGAGTCAGGATCATTACAGTATTGTTCTAAAGGACTCTGTTTTGGTACAGGCAATGAGGTGCCTACAGAGATGTGCTATACTGGTGGACTAGTTGGATTTACACACTCTGGGAAGCTCCCGTCACTACCTGGATTGAAACTTGAAAGCAAATGTACATTGCAGACAGGCAAACAAGAGAAGTTTTACATCAATACCTATTAGCATGTGTGTATCAGGAGCAGCATCAGTTTAACTATGGCACAGAATAAAGGTGACCCCTGTTTTGTTTGGCCAAGTGTTATATTACCATTTCAACTACTTATTGTTGGAGGGTTTTCTGGTTCGTTGGTGGATTGGTTCCTTTGCTAGAACAAGATAAATGCCAGAAAAGCATCTGGATTCCAGTACTTGCAGGAACACAGTTATATGTCAACACTATCGTTAGATACATGAGAGTCTGACATGTCGCTTTGAAGTCTTGCTTTAAAAGCACTGAAAGGCTTCAAGATGTCAAAGGCCCACGTTAAGCAACATTCCTCAGGAGCACTTTTGTTCCTCATCTAAAGAGTTATGTCAAACCCAGCACTGCATCAGTACATTGTATCAGTCAGATACTTCATGCTTCATTTAGTAACAGAAAGCCTACACAATAAAAAGTATGTCTTCGTTTCAAGACTCATTCCTTATAGTAGTTAGAGAAGAGAAAATGTGCCAGCTGTTTCAAATAACAATCTGTATCTCAACCTGATCTCAATAAATGTACTTGTCTACTTGTTCTCCGGAATCGAAAACCTGTGTCTTTTATGAGAACTGCATTACCCATCACTTGAACCTAAAACACTTAACAGATCTCAATCTTGCTTACAAAACTTTTCCTTGAGCTTCTTACTGATGAAAGAACAGTGTAAGGAGCAGGACCCAGGAATCCAGACAGCAGCCTCTTTGTTCTCAGCCTGCCAAACATGCAGCAGTTTATTATTTTAGTTCCAACTCCTGTGCAACAGGCTGCTGACAAATATTTATAATTTCCCTCAGTCCTTCATAGTAGGGATAAAAATACTGATGAAATTTTTTAAGTAACTGTGCCAAATAAAGAAATAAAAGGTTTGTATTTTTATCTAACTATTCCCAAGAGCCTTCTCAATGTCCAACACTTAATCCACTGATTTACTAAAGGAATTTGCCAACTGCTAAAGCACGGATTAGCTCTACCTAATTCAGAATGACTTTTAAACTACCTAAATAGAAAATTAAGCCAGAAGAGCAATTCTGAAATAGCAGTAATACCTGATAGCCAGTTCTCATTGATCATTTTTTTAAGACACCAACAGAGTCAAAAAACTCAAGTCCTCCAATGGAACTGATCCATTCCACTAAAGCACAGATGTAAAGGATTTAGCACTGTGCAAGGGGACTTTCTCCTTTTTCAAATGTCCAAATTCATAAAAGCAAAGAATGGTTTGTGTTGGAAGGGACCTTATCTGACTCCAACCCCTTGCCACAGGCAGGGACACCTTCCACTGGACCAGGCTGCTCCAAGCCCCATCCAACCTGGCCTCAAACACTGCCAGGGATGGGGCAGCCACAGTTTTTCTGGGCAACTTGTACCAGCGTCTCACCACCCTCAGTTAAATGTTTCTGCCTAATGTCTAATCTAAACCTCCCTTTTGTCAGCTTAAAACCATTCCCCTTGTCCTGTCACTACATGCCCTTGCAGAGTCCCTCTCTAGACTTTATGCAGGCCCCATTTAGGTACTGGAAGGCTCTGTTAGAGAACTGAGCCTGTGCTCATCGTTTTGATTCAGTGCTTACTGCCTGTACGAACTGCGGGATGCTGTGATAAACACTACCAATAGAATCCCAACGTGCCTATCTCAAAGTTTTACTCCGTACGCTACTGAACGGCACAAAATCCCCGGGAGCCACAGCTCTCAACCATCTGGAAGAGCAGGACCAACACCCGAGGAGCACGGCGCCCAGGTATCATGCCTCCCAGAACCGAGCACGGCAATCAGCGCCCAAGCCAGCCGAGGGTTACACTGCCGCACAGCACCCAGTGCACCGTGCTCCAGGGGTCACGAAACTAAGGACACAACAGAGCGAGGACACCAAAACAGCCTCCCACGGCCCCGACCGGGGCTCCCGGAGCCGGCAGGTCCCGCCCCGGGGGTCCCGCGCTGCCTCCCGCACGCCAGGCCCGAGCGCCCGGGGCAGGCGCTGACAGCCGGCGGGGAAGGGCCCGCTCCAACGGGCGATGCCCGCGGTCGCTGAGCGGTGCGGACAGAACTGTCCCGCCGCGGAGGAGGGGGCGCACCCTGCCCCTGCCGGCGGGGCCGGGTGACCCCGTGCTGTGCGGCGGCCCCATGCCGCGGCGGGGCGGGGGCGGGGCAGGCCGGCGGCTGGTCGTGGCCGGAGCCGTCCGCCCCCCTCACCTGATTGAGCTCGTTCTCGGCAGCAATGCGCAGCTTCGGGTCTATAGTGCCCTTCAGAGCCTGGATGATCCTGTTGGGATCCATCTTCCCGCTCCGTCGCTAGCAAGCAGCGCGTCCCCAGGGCCAGGAGGTGGAGGAGGGAGAGGAGCCGCCGCTAGCGCCGCCGCCCCCCCGTGCCACAGTCACAGGCTCGTGTCCCCCACCCCCCCCGGTCTCTCTCCGGAGCCATTCACCGGTTTGCGACAGCTGGGTATCGGGAAACGGGCACTGCTTTACGGCCGCAGCGCCTCCTTCTAGCTTCGGGCGGAGGTCGGCGAGAGGTGGCCGCCATGTTGTTGTACGGATAAAAGTCACCCTGGAGGCGGGGTTAGGGAGCGATATCCATGCCATGCGTATCGGGGGGCGGCCATGTCGGCGTACGGATTGCAGGCGGAGGAGCTGGCCCGGGCAGTCGCGGCAGCCAAGAGGCGGCTCGGCCAGGCGTAGCACTGTTGCCATGGTACAGCTGCCGCTGCTGCAGTGGTGTTGAGGAACCTCCATCGCTGCTTGGTGGCCTCTCCGTACCTTGAAGCGAGTGGAAGCACTGACTGAGGCACACCAGTCCCACAGGTATTGGGCTGGTCAGACCACGGAATGCTTCCAGACCCTCTGCACTAACCCATCTTTGCCAGCACATACTTGCACTGCACTTGAGCTAAAATCCTCATTTTCTTTCTTAACAGTTTACTCCTTTTTTCCAGTTGCTTTATAGCTTGCATATCAGGCTCGATGTGTATTTGCTACCTGGTGAGTTGTTTGCATGAGGATTAAAGCAAGCACACAACAACTGAACAGAAGTGAGGTCAATTCCATTACTTACACAATTATGCAGGTACCTGCAGCTGGACAAGCAAAGCTCAACATACAGGAATATGGAAACATGCTGCAAGGTGCTTCCCAAAACATGCAGTGCGATACACATCATAATTTCTGCTACACTTCTGAACATGCTTGTCCTCATCATTATGTGGATTAGTAGAACCTGAAAATTACTTGCGTATCTTAATGGTGTTTGTGTGTGAAAATCATAGAATGCTTTGGGTTGAAAAGGACCTTAAGATCATCCAGTTCCAACCCCAAGCAGGGATACCCCACACTAAACCGTGTCACCCAAGGCTCTGTACAACCTGGCCTTGAATGCTGCCAGGGATGGAGCATTCACAACTTCCTTGGCAACCCATTCCAGTGCCTCACCACCCTAACAGTAAAGAATTTCCTCCTTATATCCAATCTAAATTTCCCCTGTTTTAATTTTAATTTCTTGGGTATACAAACACTACTTCCAACTGTAAACATTTGCCATACTGTGATTCTCCACCCTTGTCCTCCTATTTGCACGCTTAAGCCATAGAACATGCAGCTGATCCAAAGGAAGAATTAAATATCCGTGCAGGTGTAAGGTAACTATTGGAAGTGCAGTTCACAAACCAAAAGCATGCCAGGAAACCCTCATGACTAGTACGAACTTAGTGATCCAAATCCTTTGGTTATTTCTGCAAGTAATGTTTTACATTACATTTATAAACAAGAAACATGTTATTAACTGGAGGAAAGAACAAAAATACTGTCTACTGTATTTTGGAAAAGTCAAACATAAGAGCAATTACAAGATCATCCCATTATATAGATGCCTTAGAAATACTATTAGCATGTCCTTTGTTCATTGTAATTACAGTATAAAATGTCATTTGTCATTGCTGCTCCTCAATTAAGAGAGTAGCAGTAATTCCCTCAACTTTGTATTACCTGACCTATGCTGAAGGGTAATTTTCTTAACAATGCTGAATGCACAGCATTTATGTATCATTTATAGTAGGAGTACCCTTCTCTACCCAAGGGAACTACGTAGCAGCGTTTGCAACATCTTTACTTCCACTAAATAACTTAAGTTCCTAAATAAAGGGGCCCTACAAGGATTCTGGAAAGGCACTTGTTACAACACCATGCAGTGACAAGACAAGGGGAAATGGCTTGAAACTGACAGAGGGGAGACTCAGACATTAGGAAGAACCTTCACTATGAGGGTGGTGTGGCACTGGCACAGGTTGCCCAGAGAAGCTGTGGCTGCCCCATTCCTGGCAGTGTTCAAGGCCAGGCTGGACTGGGCTTGGAGCAACCTGGTCTAGTGGAAGGTGTCCCTGACCATGGCAGGGGGTTGGAACTGGATGGTCTTTAAGATCCCTTTCAACCCAAACCACTCTGTGAAATTATTTACAAGGAAAATGTTAAAGCAGCTAATACTATTAAAAAATCTCCCTTAATAATTTTGTTTATAATTTAAAACATAATCTGGCTGTAAAAATGAATTACACTTACCTGGCCTTTGGAGACTGTGTGCTTTCATCACTTTGAAGTGGTGCAGAACACCTGATCATTATCATTCAGGAGCTGCCATTCTGTTCTCCAGTAATGCAGCTCCACAGCATTTAGCAGGAAATTGAAAGTATTTTCATCCACCTTTTCATCTCTTTTCAGAAGCAGGTGAGAGTATGTTCAGTAGTCACAAAACATAAGCAGAAAACAGTGTGAGTGTGAAGAGCATATGTTGTTAACTGTGATAATTCTTTGTCATTTTCCCATTTTGGTTAAGATAGAAAATAAACCAGTCCAGTGAAAACTGTTCATTTTAAAGATCTTGGAGCACATATCATACAGAACCCGTATTACTTCAAGGATTTGTAGTGTTATATCTCCACTTCCTTTTTCCAAATTAGCATACCGTGGGCAGTTTAGAAGCAGCTCTGGTTTATTCTGTTTCTGCTTATTCCTCGCTGGTAGGTGAACTTAAATGTTAGTAAATGTATTTGTTAAAGGACTTCAGTCTTATGGAGCTGGTGATGTAAAACATTACAATGAAGAACCAAATATGCTTAAAGGCTATTTTAACATCTTCCTAAAATGCTTCTAATAGTTTTATTGCACTTACCATTTGTATTTTAAACACAGCACTTTTAAGACACAATAGTCACTACAAAAAAAAAAAAAATTATTTTACACCAAAGAGTTAGCAAGGATGATCTGCAGCAGATAAAGGTATAGCAGGCCTCCAGGTACAAGACTTCATGGCTAAAAAAGGACATGGAACTGTTGGAACAAGTCCAGAGGAGGGCCATGAGGATGATCAGGGGACTGGAGCATCTCCCATACAAAGACAGGCTGAGAAAGTTGGGGCTGTTCAGCCTAGAGAAGAGAAGGCTGCGTGGAGACCTCATAGCAGCCTGCCAGTATCTGAAGGGGGCCTATAGGGATGCTGGGAAAGGACTCTTCATCAGGGACTGTAGTGATAGGACAAGGGTTAATGGGTTAAAAGTTGCAACAAGGGAAGTTTAGATTGGATATAAGGAGGAAGTTCTTTACTGTTAGGGTGGTGATGCACTGGAGTGGGTTGCCCAAGGAAGTTGTGAATGCTCCATCCCTGGCAGTGTTCAAGGCCAGGTTGGATGAAGCCTTGGGTGACGTGCTTTAGCGTGGGGTGTCCTTGCCATGGCAGGGGGGTTGAAACTAATGATCCTAATGTCCTTTCCAACCCTAACTATTCTATGATTCTGTGATTCTAAAATTGCAAAGCTGTCTCCCTTACTGACTGTTTTGTTGGAGCAGCTATAGGTAACTTGGAGCAGTCAGGAAGAAAACGTTATGTCAACTGATCTAGAAAAAGAACAGTGGTATTGTCTGCACCACCACTGCAGCCTGCAGGATGGAGGCTTCCTTAGCTGCAGGAAGTCAGCCATGACAATTCTCATTCATTTGTGGTCTCTTCTCACTTCCATAACCTGGAAGAAACACAAAAGTAAATTCCATTAGTATTTAGAGAGCTTTAAGAAGCCCTTTGTTGAACCCCTGAGTAGGCAGCTAAGACCCATAGAGCCACTCACTCCCCCCACAGTAGTGAATCAGAAAGTGAGAAACAGATAGGATGAGATAAAGACAGTTTGATAAAGGAAAAGCTATGCACTAAAGCAAAGCAAGGAATTTATTAACCAGTTCCCATCAGCAGGCAGGTATTTACCCATCCACAGCAAAGTAGGGCTCCATCAGACTTGACAGTTACTTGGCATATCAGATGCCACAGCCTGAACATCCTCTTAAGTTATATGGCTGCTATGGTTAGCAGACCCCTCCCAACAACTTGTGCACCCCCAGCCCGCTTGCTAGAAAAGCCATGTAAGAGGCAGAATAGGCATTGACTCTGGGTAAGCACTGCTCAGCAGTAACTAAAACATCCTTGTGTCATAAAAACTGTTCTGCTCACAAAACCAAAACACAGCCCATAACTACTACTCTGATGAAAATTAAGTCTTATTACAGTCAAGACCAGCACACCCTCCCATTTCAGGGTAGTTCCAGCATTTCACTGAGCTCAGAGAAGAAAATGTGGAAACTTACTCCAAATCAAAATGTAGGGTTAGTTCCTTAGCTTTATAGCTCATCTTCAGCAGGCTGCACAAGGTTATAAAACTGGAGAGAACTTAGGTGGTATCTGATGCGCATAGCTAAGACAGCAACAGGATGTTAGAATAGCTATGATGCCTCTTCATATATTTTAATTAGATCTGATTATCATCCTTAAAGCACATTAGCTAGTGCAAGCAACTTCATTTATTGACTACTAAGGAGAAAAGTATTGGCAGACAATACTTACGTGAAGTCTATAGCAGTAGTACATCAAGTATTTTCAAATTGTGAAATGGTTTGCCCAGAAGTAGAATAAGGATCTAGACCTTTCATCTAGACATACTGAGGTAGGGTGAAACTGTGTCAGTAAATAATGCACTAGAATACTCTGAAGTACTTTGAGAAGCATTCAAAATCAAGTATTAATCTGAAGCATATAGAATGAGTTATGAGTTATCAATAGGCTAGTATTTATCATTATCTGAAATCATAGGAAATGATGGGTTTAGGTATTTTAAAGCTCAAAATAGCAATTTTCAACTGGGTGATTTTGCCCAACTGTTAGCATGGAAGAAAAAAAGGTGCTTTGCTTGGTCTGTTTAAGTATTTTGTAAACACAGCCATAGCATTTAAAAGGTTCAGTACTAGTCATTTGAGTCACATCTAGTCTGAAAACTTTGACTACCTGTTCAATAGTACTTACATTTGGGTTTGCGATGTTTAGCTCAAATATCTTAGCTATATACAAGCTAAGATACATAAGAACTTTGCTAGACCTATCAGTAAGAAATAAGATTAGTCCCAAACAAATGGTAACATGGGTTCACCAAGCAGTTGCCATGGTTTAAGCCCAGACAGTAACTCAGAACCACTCAGCCCTTCCCCTTCTCTCTGGGTAGGATGGGGAGGAGAATCAAAGAAATGTAAACCCCACTGGTTGAGATAAGAACAGTCCAATAACTAAAGTATAATGTAAAACTACTACTACTAAGGGAAATAAGGTGAGAGAAATATAAAACTAAAAGGGGAAAAGGAAAGGAAAACAATAAACAGAAGTGATGCACAATACAATTGCTCACCACCTGCTGACCAATAACCAACCTGACCCAAGCAGCAATCTGGGCCTTCTCGGTAACTCCCCCCAGTTTAAATACTGGCCATGACATGGTGTGGTATGGAATACCCCTTTGGCTGGTTTGGGTCAGGTGTCCTGGTCTCTGCTTCCTCCCAGCTTCACCTCCTCCCTGGCATAGCATGAGACTGAGAAAGTCCTTGATTGGGATGAGCATTGCTCAGGAGTAACTAAAACAGTGTGTTATCAGCATTGTTCTTAGACTGAAGTCAAAAATGCAGCATTGCACCAGATACAAGGAGAAAGATAACTGCTATAGCTGAACCCAGGACAGCAGTTTTGCAGATCTGATTGAACCAGAGCATTAGAAAGCAGTATGCATATTATGTGTTCACAGTAATCACATCTGAGGTTGCCAAAGACCAAGCTTATTAGCAACATCTGTAAGTACTAGTAACTTGCTCTCAAAACATATGAAATCTGTCACTTACATATAAAGCAAGGAAGGATAAGCTGCATGTTAAATTAAGCAGCCTGCACTAAGGCCATCTAAGTGCTATACGCATAATAGAGTTCATGCATTTACTAGTCTCTATATAGACAGACTGGGAGAAGTGTGACTGGTGCAGTGCTCTACAAATAAAACAATATAGGAGTTGTAGGTCTGTTAGAAATGCAATAAACTTTCTGTCCACAGCTACAAAGCTACTGCAAGCTTAGTTATCCTAGCACTCAGGCCTATCTATCATATGAATATACAAGGAGAGTTAACACTGTAAGAAAAGAGTGCTAGTTAAACTCCTGCCACTTATCCTCTACTGGGATTGTTCTTGAAACAAGCCTCTGCATTGGCTGAAGAATTACGATGTTTAAAAGCACAAAATACAGCCTTAGTATTCAATAGTTAAAGCTTGACATTTTTGTCTGTAATGGGAAAAAACAAGGTCCCCTGAAGCTTAAGCTTCTCAGAATTTGCCAAAGTAATTAAACCAAGACAAAGTATGATTACCCTCAAAGTCGGTAAGAAAGAGAAACCTAAGCTTGGAATAAACCCAAGATCTTATACCAGTAACTTCATTAAGTCATGCCAGACAACATGTTTTGGCATCTGCAGAGGAGAACCATTTAAATTTGGAAGTTCCAAAACCAGTTACCATGAAACAGAAGCTTTATATCAGGTCTGAAGTCTACCCCATGCAGGTTTTTGCTTTTATCTCAGCAAGCAGATAGCTGAACTGTTTTTACTTTGCATAGTTTTGCTCCATCTTCAGATATGTCAGTCACACTTTTGCACTCAGATGAAGTGCTTCCTAGTGCTGAAAACAAATTATGAAGCTTTTAGAAGTAAAAATAGCCACTGACCTACCTATCCAATAAACTTCTTACTAGTTTATCTTCCATTTTAAACATTGAAATGCTTTATGGTAGTTAACATGACAAGGACATTTCATAGCTTGACAATTACTAGGCCAAAGAAATTGCTGAAGTTTGGTCACAGAGCCTGTTAGCTGTAAGAAAAGAATTTCATAAATGCTTCCTAGCGTTTGTATGAAGGCTTGATTTGAAAAGCAAGCAGCATGCTTCAACTACAGGTACTGAGTTCCTCAGCAGTTCTCTGAAGAACTGCATTACAATCAAATTCAAGCGTCATGGGGGAGGGAAACAATACACCTGTGTACTTCACAAGGATGAATTTTAACTTTAAAATATGTTTGCATCTAAGTGTGAGCCAGCCCTTCAGTGACTGTTTCAAGGTTTAAAAGTTTTAACTAATCACTGCTGAAGGACAGGTGATATGAGAAAGCTAGATTTTGATAGGATATGCACTTAAAATAAATAGCCCTAACAAAAGATGTAGAATTTCAGTAACTTCTTGACCTTTTGGTTAAAAGCAAGCTGGTATGGAACAATCTTGAGCTCACTTTGATCAAGGACACACTTTTAAGAATGTCATCAAGCAAGAACTAAACAAACAAGTAATCCCACTTAAACTACACAGTTTATCCCAAATTATTGAAACCTGAAGACTAGCTCTATGTAATATGCATGTATGCACCACATCAGGAATAAGCTCAGTTTGATATATTTAATAAAGACCACTGGCAATATTAATACTAAAATGCATATTAACTTGTTTTATTGAGGCACAACAAGGCATTGTGAATAGCCCATACTTGAGGCAATCGATAGTGTAGTAAGCTGGACATCAATACAGTTTAGGGTAAGTGCAAACAATATACATTCACAGCTTTACTAGCAAGGCTACATCACAACTGATAAAGTGCCAAATTAGTGCTGATTCAGTACCACAGCTTCATGATTTCACCTTGCAAAACAGGACCATTTCCCCCAGTAATGGAACCACATATTCTTCTATCAAGTCAGAAGTGCAAAGCTAGTCCACCCCCCTCCACCAAAGTGTTTGGAGCAGCTTTTTTGTAAACATCACACTGGAGTTTAGTCCTGATAAAGGAGGTATCCTGAAAAGGTGGAATATTTCCAGCTACTTCCATAGATGGCTCCTCGATGCAGACGCAACCAGATTTGGTCTCCTTGGAAAAGCTGCAGGACTGCATGATTACTAGCTGTTTCATGATCAGGAGCCCCATCATTTGCATATGCTGACACTAGGACCTCTTCATTCTTCATGAGATTCACGTACAGGGGAACATTTACAGCCAGTTTCAGCATGTGGAAGATGAAGACATATGTACCATTCACTGGACAGTTGAACCTACCAAGCTGGATATCAAAAGTTTCTCCAAGGTTGTTCAGCAATAGATCAAACACAATTGGCTGGTCTAGAGTTCCAGGAGCTAGGTTAGATGTTCTAGCGGCCGAGAAGGCAACTCTCATCTGCTGCGGAAGAGGATAGACATGCACTGGTAGTATGGTGGCAGCTTGGCTTGTCACTGGCATGTCAACAGGGGTGATGCTGCGGGAGTCTCCCTGCCCAGAGTCCCCACTGTTAAAGGTTTCATTGTCTCGTTCTGGACTGCTCACCTGAGAGGAATCACTCCACCCTGCTGTTAAAAGATCATCATCAATGACAAATAAGTATTGTAACAGGATCTCCTTAAACCTGCAAGTATAGTCCTAAGCAGCAAATGTATGGGCTTTGCAACAGATTTGTCTTTCAGCTACAGCAAGTTGTTGAAGGATCTCAGTGAGAACATAACTTTGAAGCTGGTTTACATTCACCACACTTACATTCAGCAAAATGGGCCATAATTTAACTATAAACAGTTACTTTTCATACTTTTAAGTAGAGAAGGCAATAGCTTGCGATAGTTTTATCTTCAGTATTACCACACACATATATCAGCATAAAAAATAGTGTATGCTAACTTCTGAGAGGAGATAAAAAGTAATTCCTGAAAAACCTTACAAATTACGAACAGGCAAGCAGTCATTTAGTCACCTTTAAGACCTGAATTTGCACTTCAGGTTACCTCAATACTGTTCTGGAACTCCATCTTAGGTCCTATCAACTTACCATGCTAGAATGTTTTAAGTCTGAAGAACTAGAATTGCTTTTAAGTTTTCTGCACCCCAACTCCCCCCAAAGAAGCTGTTTAACTTTTTCAAACATCCAAGTTGAAAAGGGTCTAAAATGAAAAGATTAATAGATCTGAGAAATACTAACCAATCACACTCAAGATGCAAGTCATTGTTATTTCCACCAGCAAGAACACCATAAGATACCAAATAAAGCTAAAGTTGCTATATCCTAACAATAATGAGTGTGGCTGTAAACTGCAAACTCACCACAATCTCATGTTTCTGTTAATTTTGTTCTGAAGCTTATTTGAAAAGTCCTCCCTCAGACTGAGTTGACCTGCTTTATCCTAAAATTTCCCCTGATATGCCAGAATTTCCATTTATTCTCCTAAGCAGCAATCTACAACCGCTATTCATCTCATTTTTCACCTATAGCATCCTAAGTCCCAGCTTTTTCCAGCACACACAGTAGGATTACATCATCTTGATCACAGCTTTTTCAAAATACATGCTATTCATGCTTGAGTCCTCAAATCCCATGTGTTTCTTTAGGTTTTGTACTCCAGCATGGAAATACAGAGTAAAGCTCTGTTCCCAAACAAATTAATTTTCATAGAAAATGTTATCTTACAAGGTTTCTGTGATCTGATAGCTTCTCCAGAAGCAGGGGAGACAATTAGTGGAAAAAGCCATATGCAACATTGGAACCATCCTCTGCATTTTCCTCATCAGCTTGCAAAGTTCAGTAAGGTACCATTATGTTAGAACTTTGACATATAAAGATACCCAAGTTGAGAATTGTAGCATTAAATCTGCTGCTACGCAATGCTGCTTCAGAATAGTACTTAAGCTTCCATCTAGCTTGGTTAATTTACACCTTAATCTGTTTTATCAGTGACAGTACACCATTTTCCTCACTATTCACAACAGCATCTGCTATGCCCAAGCATACACATGTGCCACTGGGAACCTGATGTTAGCCTTACCTCTTGAATTTGCACGAGGACCACTAGTTATCCCACCTCGTTTATAGCACTGCTGGTAATTAACATCCTAAAAGAGAACAGAAATACTAGGAAGATGGCTATAAGCAAATCTGAAACTAAGTGGTGCTAACAAATATTTTTTCATTTACACAATTAGTTCAAGCTCTAGAACAGACAATCATGAGTTAAGATGTAGATAAGCAGCCTTACTTATGGAAAATTTACAACAGCTTGTATGAAATTAAAGAGCTATTTTCAATGCCCTTTACAGCAAGTTAGCTTCTGAACTATACACAGTTCAGTTCAAGCAATACCTTAAATCTCAGGTCTGTTAGAAGTCCATTAGTCTGTACAGAATTTTGGAATTTTTGCCCAACCATATTCTCATTCCTCTATTTTATATTACAGAAGCACTCAGCACCAACTTTAAAATCCACAGTAAACTGACTCATATTACATCTTATTCACTATATTGTTTTCATTTCAGAGACTCCCTCCAGTCACTTCAACTGCTGCCTACTGTTTCAAAAGGTGTTGTCCAGAAAACAAAACCAGAATCTTGTAAGGAACAGTTCACCTGTGAAGATAATGAAAAACTACAGTAGAAGATTAAGCTCCTGTACAGTGCTCAAAAGGCTACTGGAAACAAAGTCAATACTTACCCTCTGAGAATAGGGCATTCCAGCATAATCTCTACCAGGAAACTGCAGCTGGCCATAGTTGCCATTAGTTATTGAAGGTGATCCTCTGTAAGCATCAAAACCTGTTCAAATAAAGTTGATTATTTGATATTCCTCATTTGGTTTACAGAACAAGTCCAAAATACAACTGAAGCTCCCTTTTGGGAATTACTGTGTGTATTAAATTATGCAACTACACCTATTCCTATTCAGAATTTGGAGCAGAATCTCACTTCTCCTGTAAAGAAAACATTTCATTAGCTACTCAGGACTACTGTATCAAAATTGCATGCTTAAAAGTATTAACATCAGACCATAATAACTGCTTGTTTGATACTAAAGGGACTTCAAAGAATAGGTGAAAAACTTGATAGGTCCAGAAACAAGATTTAACACAGAATTAAGAAATATTTTCTTTTGCTGTTACAGATGCTTATCTATTATGGTTATACATTTAGGTGCTACTATTTAGCCTCTAGCTATCAGACTAACTAGCAAGCCATTTAGTATCAGACACTATAAAAACCTTAACTGCTGTCAAGTCAGAACTATACAACTCATTGCCTGGCACATGTTGCTACCAGCTATTGTGCAGTCTCAGCCAAATAACTGAAACAGCTATGACAGACTAAGTACCCTTCTGAAGTGGAAACAGGCTGCAGCTACCAACAATCTTGAGTTAGTATCTGCTCAAAGTCAGCTGACACTGTCTGGAGTACTTCACCTAGCAGCAAAACAGGAACTACCTTATAGACAAAAAAAAACTACCCTTAAATCTCTTCAGTTTGTTATTAATCCAGAAGGGGTCTCCAATAGTGGGAGCCTCTCCCACATCCCAGTTTCTGCTGGTAATATTAAAGCCAGCAATGCTAAGCAAAGAGTACCTTGTTTTGGGCAAATACTGTAAGTGCTATCTGAACAGAATACATGCCCAGAATGTTAGCAGGACAGATGCCAAGAATAAAAGGGGGAAAAAAGTTCAGAATAGTAGATGAAATAGCAAACAAAATCTATGTAGTTAAATAATTTAAAAACCCTGTTAGTGAAAGTTTCAACTTTCAGAACTCAAAAGGCTATGAAATTGCTCTGCCATGTCATGTTAAATCATGTTCTAGTATTACTACATTAGAGTTTAAAGGTGGTAGCAAATACAGACATACCTTTGTACCCACCAGGGGAACGATATGAACTAGCCAGTGACCTTCCACCTCTAGCAGATCCTCTGACAGATCCACGACTGTTAAGGTAAGGCTGAGGCGGTCTGGGAATAACATTAGTCTGTGCTGGATAAAAGGCAAGGCTACCATTGCTAACAGGAGCTGCTCCATCAGGTTGATAATTCACTGCTTAAAACAGAAGGCACAGAAGAATTCAAAGCTTTTGTAACTGTAAGAAGTTACCACACCTGGAAGCAACAGCAGCCTTAGGAAGTTCAGAGACCCATCAAGCTGCTCAGAATATCCTGTTTTCCTGCCTCTGCATTATTTCAAATACAAGGGCATCCTCCCATTTTCTTCTGTAGAGTGTAATGTTTGTTGAAGTATACTGTAGACAGTCCAGGCTGTCAGTGCATTCTAATGCATTCAAGATTTAGTTGCATAGGTCAGAACAAGCTTGCTGGTAGCCTCAAGAAAATAACCAAGCCACAATAAAAATCAAGTAACACCTGGTTAAGAGCTGTCACATAGAACCAACACTGTTCTACAAGTGATTAGTCTTAGAAATCCAGACCCCTAGTTGTCAGCTTTCTTTCATCCTGGAAAATATTTGAGACTTAGGAGCTGGTTTAATTTCAAATTTAGTGTCAGCAGTGCAAGTTTTTCTCTTACAGTATCTCACTGTCAAGCAGGTCTGTTTTGTGTTGAATAAAGCAGCAGAAGACCTCACCTATCAGAAGTTTAGTCTTCTTAGGTCAAACTGAAAACCTGCCCCAACTTCATTTAGCATTCAGCAACACCAGCACTGTCTATTACCAGAGACTAAATTAATGGTTCCAAATAAGAGTATTTCATCATTGCTTCAATTCCTAGCAAACAATGGTGTGGGCTGGCAAGTATCAATGCATTCTTGAATCTCCAACCTATCGGGAAATTCAGGCATGTAAGCGACATTGTCCATACAGCTACTATAGAAACTAGTTTGAAGCAGCCTTTCATTCTGCTAGCAGTTTTGAAATTAAGTTACACACCATACCATCAACTAGATTAGGCTGATGTAGCCCTAATGTTAACAGGTACTATAAATGTGTTAAAGAATTTCACAGAGTTATAACTCACAGCACATGTTAATGAGTTAACATACTAGAACCTAAATATCTTTTAAAGATACTTGAAATAGATACACATATATTTCTCACCTGAAGACAGAGATTCTTGTGAAAGAGAGGTTTGTTCTGCAACATGAGAAGATTGCAACTGGCACTGAGGAGGAGTCTGTGTACTGGCTGTAGAGAAACTCTGGTTATATCCTGCTGAATATGAAGAATCTTCCTTAATTTCCTGGTCTTTCCGTGGAGGCAGTGGTGCATTCACTTTAAATACCTACAACATATTTCAAGGAAAATACTTAACACTACCAGCTAAAGTCTTTGCCTAATGCCACCACCCTGTTAGGCTGTAGCTTAAATTCATACCCCAGGTCTGTTTCTAGAACACCTGTTTCTTAGAAATAAATTAAGAAAACTACTTCAACCCATCCTTTCACACTTTCAGTGAACTTCTGAAGGTTACTCCATGTTCATGTAGCTACTACCCACGAAACAGCTTGACTGACCAGAGCTATCATATTTGAACAGAAGAGCTACCATACAGTAAGCTACTTTCTATGAGAAATCCACTATTCAAATCACTGGCTAGCCATCCTACAGCTTTTGACATGAAGCTTGGACAGCCTATACCAAAACAGATGTTCATATTTGGGAAAAATTTGCCTTTATACATGTCTTGGAATCAGATATAGCACCATTATCCACTCTATTAGACAGCCTTCACCCCTTTGGTAAAGTGAGCCTCAACTTTCCTCTCAAGTAAACATGTAACCTAATTTTTGTAATTCAAATTTCAATGTTATAGACTGGGCAGAAGGGTGGCATGAAGATGCTGTTAGATAAATCTAATCAACCAGAGTTCAGTCACTCCAGTGACTCTACTGTTTTCTAGCCAATAACCCAAAGTTAACCAGAGTTGACATTGTCAAAAGCAATTAGTACCAAGATCAAGTAGGAAAGAAGTCTGTTGCAAGTAAAAGCATTTAAGTTTCACATAAGGAGTTGTCAGCAGAACTTAGTACTGAATACTGGAGTCTAGAAGTACATTTGACCATTTCCCAAGACTAAAAACTGTCTGTAGACAGACCAGGGCAAAAGTATACTGGGTGAATTGGCTACACAGGATTTGGAGAAGGCTGAGGTTGTGAACGACTTCTTTGCATCAGTCTTTAACAGGAAAGGCTCTGACCGCACCACCCAAGTCTTGGAAGGCAGACACAGGGACTGTGAGAATGAAGACCTTGGGCCCATTGTAGGAGAGGATCTGGTTCGAGACCATCTTAAGAACCTGAACGTGCACAAGTCCATGGGACCTGATGAAATCCATCTGCAGGTCCTGAAGGAGCTGGCGAGTGAAGTTGCTAAGCCACTGGCCATCATATTTGAGAGATCATGGCAGTCAGGTGAAATTCCTGAAGACTGGAAAAGGGGAAATATAGCTCCCATTTTCAAGAAGGGGAAAATGGATGACCCGGGGAATTACAGACCAGTCAGTCTCACCTCTCTGCCTGGCAAAATCTTGGAGCAGATTCTCCTGAAAGGCATGCTAAGGCACATGAAAAACAAGGTGCTTGGTGGCAGCCAGCATGGCTTCACTAGGGGGAAATCCTGCCTGACCAATTTGGTGGCCTTCTACAATAGGGCTACAGAACTGATGGACAAGGGTAGAGCAGCTGATGTCACCTACCTGGACTTGTGCAAAGCGCTTGACACTGTCCCACACAACATTCTTGTCTCTAAATTGGAGAGACATCAATTTGATAGATGGACCGCTCAGTGGATAAAGAACTGGCTGGATGGNATATATGTATATGTGGATATATATATATATATTCTGGAACACAAATGGCGGCACAGTCCATGAGAAGACGGGGAAATCTCAGCCAAGAAGAGAACCGGCACGTCCGCATGGAGGGTCCCGTGGGAAGGAGCAGGCGGGTGGTGGGAAGCGCCGTGCCCCATGGCCCTGCTTATCCTCTGTGGGCAGAGAACAGCAAAAAAAGGGGAGGAAAAAAAAAAGGCCTGGGAGACCAAATAAAACAGGGAACAAAAGAAAAGAAGACTCAGTTGCGTTGCATCTTCAGCAGGAAGCCTGGAATTTGGTCTGCTTTTGTCGTCGTTTCTCTCCTTTCCAAATTCTCATCGCGGTTTGTGGCATGGTTTGGTGCTTCTCTCCCCCTCCCCAGGTGGCCTGGCCGGATACTCTCTCAATTCTTATGATTATTTCGGAAACGGTGAACACATCATCATCATCTTCTTCTTCTTCTTCTTCTTCTTCTTCTTGTTCTTCTTCTTCCTCCTCTCCCTTCTGCTTGCACTCGCTGGCCATGGTCATCGCCGCCGCCGCCGCTGCTGCTCCGCGGGCCGGCTTCTCGGGTCAAAAGTGGCGGGCGAGCTGGGCGAGCGGCAGGGCCAGGAGCCACACGCAGCCTCCTCGCCGCCACGCGCCGTTGTTCCCATCATGGACTGCACCAGGACCTGTGGACAAGAGAGGAACACGCCGTGGTTAGCCACAGAGCCAGTAAAAGCCACTAGAACACAACGACCTCAAAGGAGGTTGGAGTGAGGGGCTGGTCTCTTCTCCCAAGGAACGAGGGATGGGATAAGAGGAAACGGCCTCAAGCTGCACCAGGGCAGGTTTAGGTGGAGCTGAGGACCGATTCCTGCCCCAAAGGGTGCTCAGGCATTGGAACAGGCTGCCCAGGGCAGGGCTGCAGGCACCTCACTTTTGCAGTGTTCAAAAGCCATGTAAATGAGGCCCTCAATGACATGGGTTAGCAGTGGCCTTGGCAGTGCTGGGGTAAAGGTTGGCCTCGATGGTCTTAAAGGTCTTTTCCAACCTGGCTGATTCTATGTTTCTATGAAAAGAAAACCAACAAACCCACATCATTTGCACTGGAACGGGCTGCCCAAGGAAGTTGTGAGTGCTCCATCCCTGGCAGTGTTCAAGGCCAGGTTGGGCGAAGCCTTGGGTGCCATGGTTTAGTGTGAGGTGTCCCTGCCTATGGCAGGGGGGTTGGAACTGGATGATCTCAAGGTCCTTTCCAACCCGAACTATTCTATGAATCTATGATCATTTGGGCCCCTGATGTCATGGCTCTGATAGCACTGTGGGTATCCACATCTGCCCCTACTATTACCAACCCCAACCTCCGGGACATAACCCCCTCCGTGATCCCACTGTGGCCCTGATACCCCATACTGAGCCCATCCCTTGCTCATCACCACCAACCAACCCCTTTCTATGTCCTTTGTCCTTCCCCCAAAATCCATCTATGTTTCCAGTTATGTCTGTAGAGGACAAGATGGGTTTTGCCCAACACTGTCCACACTCTGCCAGCCCCAGTGAGTCAGCACATAGGGCTGACCACCCTTCCTTGTTGTGTGGGGGCATAATAACCCCCTGCCCACCCAGCACGGACACTGCCGCTAGTGCTGCATTCAGAACTTGGTGTTCTGCAATGCCACAGGGCTTCTGTGGGACTCACCACTCATAAAGTGCTCTACCCATGGGCCCACACCATCTTGAGAACAAACTGGCATGAGGAAGGTGCTCAGGAAGAGCCAAGTCCATCCATGCCTTTGGGGATCACAGAGGGTGAGGAGCTCATGGCTCAATGTGGGAAAGGATGTGGGGGGGTCCTGGACTCAATGGCTTCCATGAAGACACCCCAAATAGTTGGCCAAGGGGAACAGTAGGCTGGAAAAGACCTAGGGAAAGCGGGTCCTGATGTAGCAGGGCTGCCTGCTACTAGATCTGCTCAACTTGCTTTAGAAACCCCAACACATCCCCTCACTTCAAAGCCTGAGTGGAGCACTAAGGACCCTTAGCCACTTGGTCTCCCACCAGTAGCACTCACAGGCACCCCACGAGGTGTTAAGGTTGGGGCTTCCCACTGAGTCCCAGCTCCTGGCACGGCCAGGAAGCCAAACACAAGGGCAGATCTGAAGATGTGCCTGTCCCTGTGCTACTTCCACAGCCCTCCCATCTTTAAGCCACCCCAAGGCATCACAAATGAAGCTGCATTGCTATGGAACCCCAAAATCGAGATGACACCAAGCCAGCTGCTCTTACAATAAGCCAGATAACACCAGGAAGAGGACCATCCACCTTGCCACCCCTATAGCGTCTCAACATAAGCACTGAAAGCATCTTAGAGGAGGCAGGACTTGCCACAAGACTCAATTACACAGCGACACATGGAAAGCAGACCAGAGACAACCCATCTCCACCCCAGCAACAGGGAGAAGAAGGGGGGACATGCAGAAGGCACAGACTGCACTGGACGGGCACAATAGCTGGCGAGGAGGAGGAGGAGGAGGAGGAGGGATGGGAGGACAGCTACAGAACAGCAAGAAAGCCCTAATTCATTGCTATTCCAGCGGGAGCACTGGGGTTGTAGGGCAGGAACCCCAACTGGGATGAGTTGGGGTGGGAGCCAGTGGGGAAATGGAGCAAGGGGGAGCACTTGGCATAGCAGGGGTCCCCAAATTACTGACCTTTCCAGGGTGTCAGGGCAGTAGTTGTCTCTTCTAAAAATTAAAGAACAAGGGAAAGTTAAGGCAAAAGGGCAATGGCAAGTGCAGGCTCGAGACACTGCGCTCGACCTGGGGCCAGGGAGAACAAGCAGGGGAGGTAGAAAGCGTGGTGCTGCTGCCCAAATCACAGCCTGCTCCTCTAGGGCCACCGTTCCCCCATCTGGGGGTAGTGGTCCATGAGCTGAGATAAGCCAGAGACTGTGGGAACCCAGACTGGCAACATCCGCGGTGGTACCCTGACAAAAGGCAAAGCACAGGGGCTGGGATATAGGGAATTCTGGGAGTTCAGCCTTTCCTTATGCTCCTCTTATTCCCCTCTAGCGGGGTTCAGGCCCCATCCCTTCCCATAACCCTGCAACATCCCAAATGGATTTCTCAGTCTCTGGAAGTGGACCACGCGATGGAGGAGAAGCAGAGGGATTGTTCTCGTCTCCCTAACTCCACACAAGGCTGTGGAACACTCCATCACCTCCCAGACAGCACCAAATGAGCCGCTGCACGAGGCAGCAGGCCTATAATAACAAGTGCTACATGTTAAATAAAGCACTAGTTGACCTTCCTGAAAAATGAGATTAAAAGAAGGATTAGAAGATGTAACACTACATTAGCCTCTGTCACTCAGCCCCCAAAAAAGCTCATGTCATGGGATCCGCATGGATTAAACCTTCATTTGAGGGGAGGGAATGTCCGAAAGACTCACTCAGCTGTAGGAAAAATGGGATGCTATGGAAACTGTCCCCCAAAACATCGGGTCCATGGTGGTTTAGGGCAGCTCAAGAACCATCGCCCCCAGCGGGACTCAATTAGTAATGCTCTTAAATCAATATTGTTCTATGGAAATGATGGGTGATCAAAGGACTCCAAGTGTGGTGTTCCCTGACGGGATTCACAGACATAAAAACAAAGCTAAGAGGGATCATAAAACAAGCTTTAGCGGGATGCTTCCCTGCATCCTGCCTGACGCTGCTATCGTGGCACGAGTCACACAGAACATCATCACCCATGGGTTAGAAACCAACTAAGAGCTCGCACAAAGCCAGCAGCAGAAAGTCATCTTCCCTTCTGAGGGCTCATCCAGCCAAACGGAGGTCACACATCAATTAGCCTCAGAAGCCCCACAGGGAGCCTAAACCATCCAAGCTAAGGAAGAACACGTGGCTCGGGATATGCTATGCAGGCAGCAGCATGGATGGAGTCAGGCCCAGGCAGCTCTGCAGTGCCATTGTCCCTAAAGAAAGGGGGTTATTTGGGGCACCAATGACCAGGAAGGCTGGAAGAGAAGTGAGCTCCTAGGCAATGATAATGATGGTTTAATGGGTAGGCAGAGATGCTGATGTGCATCACTTGGATGTTTTCGGGAACAAATGGGTGTTAGGCTCATGAACATCCAAGGTTAGCTCCGCATCACGGCTTGCAGGCACAGAGCCAAGCATCCCAGATGGGACAAACTCCCCTGCCACAGCTCACGGAAACCCAATCCTGACACTGGACAGGTTATCCATCTGCCCCTTCATCCCCTGAACCACATCCAGCCACTCCTCAAGGATGGTGAGAAGGAGATGTTGCTTCTCAATGTCTGCATATGCATCCTGCGCTGCTCTAGCCCCTTAACAACCCAACCTGTGCTTTGGGAATGCCACTATCCCAATGCACTTTGCATCACTGAGAGTACAGCCTGCTAGCCCTGAGACACCCCATTGATGCATCTGGAGTGACGAAGCCTGTTCCTGACCATGCAATAACAAGGAGAAGACAAGGCAGGTGGCAAGGAGAGATGGGAGAGGATTCTGGGAGAGAGCACGGGTCCCCAGGCCCTGTTTTTCCCCTATGGTTCTCACCCCATATCCCTCGCAGGGATATATCCCTGCGGAAGTGGCCAGAGACAAGGTCTGATGCCCACCTTCAGCTCTTGATAGCCATGAGAGGTATCTGGGGATCATGGCCCTTGCTCCAGCTCTGCTTGATACATGTTGAGCAATTTCTGGCCAGGAGCACTATCAGGTGGATGCATTGCTCTCATCCCAATTCCGGTACGCAGAGGAATCAGCCCCTAGATGAGGGTACACAGGTTCTTCTCCTCCCTGCCACCTACACCTTCCCATCTCCTGGCCCCCTGCACCTTTCCATTCCCGCTGGCACCATCAGTAAGAATATATCTGCTTGGCAGGAGGTGAAAACATGACCTTGAAGGTGGTGGAGCCCTGGGGGCCTTCAAACAGAGGTTCTCCTCGGTATTCATCACAGTGAGAAGATGGAAACCTGTAGTCAAGTCCTAACTTGGCTTTGACACAAGATCCCAAACCCCTCAACACTGGCAGACACAGGACCCGAATCAGGAGGTAGGTTTGGAGGTTTCCCACTTTCCCTGAGCTCACCACCACCTCCAACCCATGCTCTAGAGCAGGAAAGATCAGCACATCTCCCCCAAAAGACAAGGAAGAGCCTTCCCATGTCTCTCATGTTGGTGGTCTCCCTGTGAAGCTGTTCCCCATCCATCTCCCTCGGAGACTCACCATAGAGGATCATGCTGGCGTTGGTGTTTCCTAGCTGGTTGGAGGCTACGCAGGTGTAGTTGCCATAGTCCTGCTCGGAGACATTGAAGAAAGTCAGCTTGGAGGAGAAGGCTTTGTTCTCCACTTTCAGTCCTTTCTGACCTTCGGCCAGCCTGGAAGGAAAGCAGAATGGAAGAGGGTCATTGGGATGGCATCAGGAGGAGAAGCACCCGCTGTTTTCCATGACCCTGGTCCTGCCTCTGGGTGGGGACATGCAGCTTGGGACAAAGATCAGGGATGAGGAGGGAGAAGGGAAGGTATTGAGAGAGATATGGGAGATGGATGCTGCTCTGCTGACCCTCATCCCTTAGCTGCGAGCCAGCACCATCCCCATCTGGGGCATCCATCAGTAAAGGGGTTGGGGCTTCCCAAAAGCCATGCAGAGGGAGGGATGCTCCCATGCCAAGGGAAGGAATATGGGAAATGCTCCTGGCTTCCCACTTACATCAGCCTCGAGGGCTTTTCAGTCCTCCCTGCTCTGTGGGGTGCCTTCTTGCTCCTTCCTTCATCCCTCACCCTGCCCCCTCTGTCAGTGTGCACAGCACCCATGCCTTTGGGTGGACCACGGAGCAGGGAGGCATTCCTCAGCTGACACAACCCTGAAGCATCACCCAAGTGCTTTGATATCCCTGAGCCGGGTGTCCTCCTCCTGCTTAGCTCCTGCAGCTCTTTTACTTGCTAATGCATCTCCGTTCTCACCCCTGCTACTCTCTGAGCACCCATCTGCTTTGCAGGCCCTTGTGATGTGACCTACTTCTGAGTATAGCCTTTCATCTGCCACGCAAACATCCACTGCTTTTACGCTCCTCTTGCTCCTTTCCTCCCTGGAACAGGCAGCTCCAGCCTCTCCTCTAGCTTCTGGAGCATCGTTTTTGGCTAAAACATGCCTCCTTTTAGTGAGCTGGGTGGCTTGAGCTGTGTTCAGCCACACCGCAGCCTCTGCGGGCTTCCCAGGGAGAAGCAATGGAAAACCAGGATCATAGAATCAACCAGGTTGGAAAAGACCTTTAAGACCATCAAGCCCACCACTAACCCGTGTCAAAGGGGTTAAAACCCTTTGCCTGGGGTCATTCGCTCCAGAGTGGAATCCTTCCCTGTTCTCCTCACTCCCAAGCCACATCCCTGTGCTAACCCTGTCTCTCAACACCTCGTTTCTTTTGCCTTTCCAAGAGCAAGAAGCTGACTCTGCCTTCTGGCTAAAGTGTTTAAAAAGATGACAGGGATTTCATCCTCTCCTAAGTGCTTGGATTTGTGCTGCCAATATCACTCTCGGATGTTATGCTTCACCTAAGCGGGGATTTACCTTAGAACAGAGGCACAGGCAGCAGTGATCCTGCCTGTGCTGCTTGCACAGGGAAGGGAAACCTGTCTGGCTGAAAGAGGCTGCTGGAAAAACCCCTTCCCAGCATCCCAGCCTGGCCTGTGCTGAGGGTTATTGGGAATAGCCGCACCTGGCTATTGCGGCCCCATTGAGGTAGGTGCCGCACCAGGTGCCCTCCCAGTTTTGTCCCCCAGGATCTTACCTTTTGTCATCTTTGTACCACTGGAAGTCAGCAGAGGGGACAGCAGAAGCTTCGCACATCAGGATGCCCTTCTGCCCCACTGGCACCCCAGTGCTCTTGGCACCCGAGATGTACGGCGGGTCTGTGGGCAAGACGGGAAACCTGGGTCAACACCTTGGGGCCTTAAGGCACAACTGCCTTTGTGCCTTAAGATCCCTTTCATTTCTCTGCACCCCAGGAAGGGGCCACAATCATCTCCAAGCCCAAGTCCAGCCCCGATGCTCCTGTTCAAGGGGTTTGGGGGTCAGAGGGGACCCCACATTGCAGACCAGTGAGGGTTTCTCTGAGGACTGGAGCCCCCATCCCTTGGGTACCATGTGTGTTCTTGTGCTAAGCAATGGGTGGCCACAAAGGGGTTTAGGAAGGTTCATGCACTACCAGAGCATGAAATATGCTGCTTGCTTCCTCACTCTATTTCTTTCTTTCTTTCTCTCTCTTATTCTTTCTAATAGAAAGAATTCCTATTTATTGCTCACTTCTCTCCTCTCCCCGAGGTTATCAGCACAGCATCTCACCATGGGTGAAAAACCCAGGTTGATGGAGACAGCTGAGGAGGAGGTGACGGGAAAAAAAGCAGCTTGAAAAGAAGGGGGGAAAAGGGCAAACCACAACCTGTTCAAATAAACCCTTGCTGCTCCTGCTTCCCAGATCCCATCCCTTCAAGGGGTGGCCCATCCAACCCCATCCCTGTCTACTCACAGTTGACAGTGACTTTGACTCGCTGGACCACAGGTGCTGCCACGTCATTGGAGGCGCTGCATTCATACTCCCCGGACTGCTCCCGTGTGATGCCCGTGATCTCCAGGTACTCATCCTCACTGATGAAGCCCACGGCTGCAGGGACAAAGGGAAAGGGCCATGAGTAATAGGGAAGCATGGCAAAACTGTGTCTGTATGTGGTCCACCATCCCAACAAAACCTCTGCCAGAAAGGTGTTCCCAAGCAACAGACCCCTGCGGTGGCTTTGGCCCCACCAAGAGCATCACTTGTTGGGGACAATGGCCCCAGGGTGGGCAAACTGGTCCTCACCAAACCTGCACCGATCTCCCCATGCACCCTGCAACAATGATCTGAAATCATCCCTTACTGGCAACTGTACATCCCACCTCACCAGCCTGCTGGGCCCATATAGAATCACAGAGTCACCCAGGTTGGAAAAGAACTGTAAGATCAAGTCCAACCTTTACCCCGCCATTGCCAAGGCCACCACTAACCCATGTTACTAAGGACCTTGTCGACCTGGTAAAGGAACACTTACAGGGATGGAAGTGTTCAAACCCTTCAAACAGTGTTCAGACATGGGCACCCCTCTTGAAGTATTCAGCTTCAGTTCATTTACAGCCACTTTATTCCCATTAGCTGTGATGCCAACACCTCCCTTCCATCCCATGACCGCTCCAGACTCATTCCTATGGTGCCCATGGGGTTCCATGCTTGTTCCACTCTCCCTCCAGTTTGGCTCAAACCCACACAGATGCAGCCCTTTCCCTTCCAAGAGCCTGCTTCACTTTGAAGCATCCCTGGAAAACCGTAGCGTTCTGATGCTGGACCACAACAGTCTCCTGGTTGGAGATCGCGGTGTTACAACAAGCACAGATTTCAACCAAGAAACCTGGCAGTTAGGCCACATCCCCATCCCAAGGGAACGCAGCAGGGACAAACAGCACGGGCAACTTTTCCCTTCTCCCTTCTTTTTTGGTCCCATCTCCCTCTCGGATCTCCCACTGACGGCCGGAGATGCTGGAATTACCGTGCAAAGCATCTCCGGGACCGGTGTCACACTTAATATTCCTATAAATTTTAAACGCTAGTCCTTGGTACATATGTGTGGCAATTGGTGTCATATTTTAATTTGGCTTGCCCTACACCATCTGAAATTAATAATAGCTGGAATTACCAGTGTAATTTATAAATTAACATTGCTGCAGCATTAGGAAATAAATTAGCTCTGGACAGCTGTTGCCAGCAGTGAGCGCCAATGGCACAGAGGCCGAGCCCAGGTCCCTGTGGGATGCAGCTGCTGGATCCTGGTGATCCCAGCCTTGCCCTCGCTTTCCACCCGGCTACCTGATGGGCCACAGCTCGCTGCGCTTGACCAGTGAACCGTGTGCATCTCGCTCCTGATAGATCCATGCAAATTATCCACGTGGGATGCTTGCGCCAGGCCGCATCCCGCTGCTGAGGCTTTTATAGCATCCTTTCACATGGTGCATCAATAGGGAGAGTGGCCACACGCCACCACCCACTGATGTGGCTCTTTGGGAAACACACAAAGCCCTGGTGTGATTCCTGGTACACTCCTGCACGGCTCAATAGGGTGAGCTCTTGCAACAAGCACCCACTGGGATCCTGCTGCTGCAATCCCAGGTTTGGGATTGTTCAGGATCGCAGCCAGGACTGTCCACTTAAACTAGTGCAAATATGCTCAGCCCTAATCATAGACTCATGGAAGGGTTTGGGTTGGAAGGGACCTTAAAGCTCATTCAGTTCTAACCCCCTGCCACAGGCAGGGACACTTCCCATTAGAGCAAATTGCTCCAAGCTCCATCCAACCTGGCCTTGAACACTGACAGGGATGGGACAGCCAGAGCTTCCCTGGGCATCCTTTGCCAGCGCCTCAGCACCCTCACAGGTCTCTATCACAGAAGGAATCTGATATTCCAGCCACTCATATCAGGAGCAAGTGAAGTCTGTCCATCCATCTGATAAATGGCAATATTGATAGCTATTCTGCTACAGCATCTCTTAGACACAGGTATTTGCAGTGTGCACTATGCCACGTTCAATTCCTATTCCATGATCTGCATTATGGTCACTGTCATCAAGATGAAATGTCTTAGTAGTCACGAATCACAAGTTGCTTGTGATACTTGCACTGGCAGTAGAGACCCATTCAGCCCATAAAGGTAGGACTTAACATCATCTTTAACTGGAGCCAGGGAATCATGCTTCCAAAATAAACACACTTCTTCTGCTGCTGCATACCCAGTAACAGTCTCTAAAACACATATAGCAGACATATGGGATGTCAGGAAATCACAGCTTGGCTCTGCCCTGCTCCAAACCCCATAGGAACCCTGGCACTCCGCACACCCACTGAACTGAGGTCCCTGTGCACACACACATGGATCCCACCATTCCAGACCGACCCCATCGGCTTTGGGAAGGGCTGAAGCAGCTTTTCCTGCGCATCCCATAGGATGAGTTACGATGTTCAACCCGCATTGAAATCCCCACCGAGGCAAAGCTGCTGAGCTCATCATTCAGCACAACTGAAGGGCAGCAGATGAAGGTTTTACCCCCAGATTAGTTGCAGACACACAAATTCCAGCGCTAAATCCATCGGGCTGGCAGCACTTTGCTGCAGCAAGAGGAGCGAGGGGAGGGAAAAGTCATCCCTTTTATAGCTGACCCAGAATCAGCTTCTCTGTGGCACAGCGCTGCCTGCTGATAAAACAACGCCACAGCCGGTGGCCTTCAGATGCTCCGATGAGCAACTTGGGAGTCAGGTTTGTGCAGGGGCTCAGCTCACGAAACAATCAGATACTGCTCAGCTTCCCAACCACCCAAAGGCTCTTCCCTGAGTGTTCCGGAGCCAGCTGACACGCAGCAAGGATTAGGTCTCTCTATAACCAAGCTGTAGCTTGCAGGCCCAGTTTGATCTGGGAGCAAAGCAAAGACTTCATTAAAGGAACTGCAAGGGTCAGCTTTCCACCTGCGAGAGCTCCGGAAACTGGGAGATGAAGGTTTCCTCTGTGCCTGTGCTGAAGTCTGAGATAACGCACATAGCAATCAGCACAGCACGGAGTTCAGGGCTTGGAGTCTGGCACCTTGGGTTTTCAGCCACAACCCACGGACCTGGGTGTGCAGAGCCCACCCTGGACCAAAATGGGATGCTCTGAGCCAGGGCTGACACCTGCCCAATCTGGTATTGCTCAGATAGCAACGATGATAGCATTAGGAAGACCTTGCTGCATGAGGCACTGGCCACATCCTGCTTCCTTCGTGCTGGCTACAGCATCTCAAGGAATAAGGTGACATTAGTGATCCCTGCCCTGAGGACACCAGGTGACTGTGTCCCTCCATCCCTTTCTGCACAAGGGGGTTTGCAGGAAAACTGGGTCCATAAAGTCACTTCACTGCCCTATTGCTCCAGCAGCCAAGGGGCAAAGGCATGGCCTGAGAGTAATTGCCCAACAGCTCCACTCCCTGGCCTCTGCTTTCTTGCCTGTTTATAATGGGAAGTCTTCCTGACAGCTGGACAAATCTCATTCATTAGTGACTGCCAGAAATAGAAACCCAAAGAGATGGGACCCAGGGAGCAGGGCCAGGGCTCAGCAAACACAGCCTGGGATAAACACAGGGCTCATAACCATGCTCTCTGCTTTGCGTGGAGCTCAACTCCTTGGCTTTAGGAGCAAGGCAAGCCCTTTGGGATCGCACCGCAGTCATCCCAACACCCTGGGATCTGAAACCAGAGCTAAAGCAATGCAGTGGGAACCCAGCTCCCTCCATCCCTACCTCCAAAAGCACCTAGAGCTCAGGGATGTTCAGAGATGCTCTGGCCCAGGGCCCTGCAGCTCGAGGAGCTGCCCCAGAGCTGGAATTGATGGTGGGAACTNTCATCCCAACACCCTGGGATCTGAAACCAGAGCTAAAGCAATGCAGTGGGAACCCAGCTCCCTCCATCCCTACCTCCAAAAGCACCTAGAGCTCAGGGATGTTCAGAGATGCTCTGGCCCAGAGCTGGAATTGATGGTGGGAACTGTTCAAGGCTGTCTTTGCTTGAGCACAATTAGGAACTGAAATATTGCAGGAATTAATGGGAGAGTGCACTCATCTCCTCAGGAGCTAGAAAACCAGCACAGCCAGCACCCATCATTATTATTATTAATACTAATAATATAATACAGGCCAGAAATGGACTAGGCACAAGTGCAATCCTTGCTCAGCAGCCAAGGATGATGAACTAACCCAGTACAAGCTGGAGAGATGGAAAACCAGAGCCTGAATCCACCTGGATGGCGAGCGGGATCCTGGCATAAACCATCACACCCTATTTAGGACTTGGGGGTCCCACACTGTGGGTGGATGAGGATGGCAGATGCCTCCTGCATCCGTGTTCCTCCCTTCTTGCCTTTACCCTCTGCTTCTCCGGGTTTTCCCAGCCTGACTCGTCTCCCTTCTGCCTCCTCCTACCCATTTGCTTCCATTGAGCCTCTGACAAGATAATAACTCACCAGAAAGTGAGCACATGCTCCCAAATTAATGATGTGCTACTGTCCCCCAGCTTGCTGGTGCAGCATGTTCAGAGCTCTAGGACACAGCACTTATGGCATTCCCTGGCGGAATGCTGCCCATAATGCCATTAATATACAAGGCAGGGAGGTCTTACTCTCTGTCACGGTGTTTGAGCAGCGCATCATTGCTTCTGTACACCATGGTATCTTCTGAGGACCAAAACTCTCATGGAGCGGTGCTGCTCCTGCTCTGGGTTTTGTGGTATAGCAGCAACCAGCAGCCACAGCACACCGTCCATGCTGCCATGTGCCCACAGCAATTCATAGAAACCCAGCCTGGTTTGGGTTGGAAGAGATCCTAAAGCTCATCCAGTTCTAACCCCTGCCATGGGCAGGGACCCCTTCCCCTGGAGCAGCTTGCTCCAAGCCCCTGTGTCCAACCTGGCCAGGGATGGGGCAGCCACAGCTTCTCTGGGCACCCTGTGCCAGCGCCTCAGCACCCTCACAGGGAAGAGCTTGTGCCTAAGAGCTCAGCTCAGTCTCCCCTGTTAAAGGTTCAAGCCATTCCCCTTGCCCTGTCCCTACATCCCTTGTCCCAAGCCCCTCTCCAGGTTTCTTGTAGCCCCTATAGGCACTGGAGCTGCATTAACATCTCCCCTTAAGAAGCCTTCTCTTCTCCAGGCTGAACTCACTGCACCTTGGACCAAAGCAAGCTCCCCGCCAGGGCTGTGCTATTTCCACCCCTAAAGCTCCAACCCCTCAACAAACCATCCTGCAATGGGTCTGATGCCCAAAGTCCTAAGGTTGATCCTTAGGCACCACCATACACTGCGCTGCTGCATCCTCCTAGCTCCGATCCTTCCACCCAGGATGGGCTGGATAAGGAGAATATTTTATGGAGATAATTTTATTAAAATGTTTACAACAATGCAGGTATTGACATCTGGCTTCAATCAATAGCACAATTTATTGTCCTTCAAGGTGAACATTAAGCCAAGCTGCCCATTAGTCAATATTTACCTCTAAGGTCTATAAATCTTTATAGGGGCTGCAGCGGATGTTGACAGCGGGCTGATTCCAGATAAGTAAAAGGAAGAGCGTGAAACATTGTTCCTTTTGGAGGTGAAATAGTAACTAGTTAATTACAGTCCCTACAGCCATTCTCAACTATCAATTTATGGCTACTTCTGGCAATAAAAATTAACATTGTGCAGACTCCCGGCTCCAAGTGACGTGCTAAACCCAAGGGCTATATATTTCCTATGTCACTCCCACAGTGATGGCCATTCTAGGCCAGTTTAGAGTGACTAAATAAACCACGCAAAGGTACTAAGAGGGGATTGTTGGTGCCCAAGACCTGCTTCACCTCTCCTCTGTGCCACAGCAGGTGGGATGATGTAGGGTGGGTGATTTAGGAGCATCACACGGGCAGCGCAGCGCTCTGTGTGCAGGGAAGAAGGTAGGGAAAGGAATGGAATCGCCTCGAAGCTGCGTGCTCAAAGCAGGGCCAACACAGCCCCTGATATGGGGGCAAATAGAATCAGCCAGGTTAGGTAAGACCTTTAAGATCAGCAAGTCCAACCTTTATCCCACTTTGGCCGCTAACCCGTGGCACTGAGGGCCTTCCTTGGCTACATGGTTTAGGAACTCTTGCAGGGATGGCAACTCCAGCCCTGTTCCAATGCCTGAGCAGCCTCTGGGGAAGGAATTGTTCCTCAGCTCCATCTAAACCTGCCCTGGTGCAGCTTGAGGCCAGTTCCTCTTGTCCCATCCCTTGTTCCTTGGGAGCAGCCCTGGCTCCATCCTCCTGTCAGGCACTTGTAAAGGAGCGATCGGGTCCCCCCTGAGCCTTCTCTTCTCCACTGAACCCCACAGTCCCTCAGCTGTTGCCCATCACCTTTGTGCTCCATTGCCCTTCTCTGGCCCTGCTCCAGCACCTCAATGTCTGTCTTATAGTAGAGGCCCAGACCCGAACACAGGATTAGAGATGCAGCCTCATCAGTGCCCACCACAACAGCACACTCACTTCCCTGCATTCCCTGCTCCCAGCTGCTCAATTAACAACTAAGGGACAAAGTTCAGGCATTTCTACAATTCCTTTCCCAAATCTGTGTTTGCTGAAAGCAAACGAGAGCAGCCAGGGCAGCATCCCCTCCATGCAGCCAGGGCAGCATCCCCTCCATGCAGCCAGGGCAGCATCCCCTCCATGCAGCCAGGGCAGCATCCCCTCCCTCCGTGCAGCCAGGGCAGCATCCCCTCCCTCCGTGCAGCCAGGGCAGCATCCCCTCCGTGCAGCCAGGGCAGCATCCCCTCCGTGCAGCCCCTCTTTCAACTCCCCGATGCCAGCCTGCTCTGGCTGAGGGAGGCTGGGGAGAATTAACCTGCTGGAAACCATCCAGAGCAATCATTAAAGAAATGATTTTTTGAAGATTACCCTATCGACCCATGCAGGCACGGATGCTCCTCTCCTCCTCTTGGGAATATTCCATCTCTCCACCACCGGCTCCAGTCTGCAACCCCCCTTATATCATAGAATCAGAGAATAGTTTGGGTTGGATGAGACCTTCAAGGTCATCTAGTCCAAGCAATCTTCAATTAGATCAGGTTGCCCAGAACCACATCCAGCCTGGCCTTGAATGTCTCCATCCACCACTCTGGGCAGCCTGTGCCAGTGTTTCACCACCCTCATTGTAAAGAATTTCCTCCTTACATCCTCTTTTAGTTTAAACCCATCACTCTTCATCCTATCACAACAGGACCTGCTGAAAAGTCTTTCCCATCTTTCTTCCAGGCCCCTTTTAAAGGAGTGATGCCTTTAGAATTACACCACGACCAACATAGAGCAGATATGGGATATGAACCTCCACTTCTTCATCATTCACAAGCCTTCAGAAGGACTGCAACCCCACAAACATGCATATCAGAGACTGCATTGTGCTTACACAGGGCCAAGCCTCTCTCTTTTTGAGGTTTCCTGATTACAAGGAGAGAAATCTCTCCTCTTACATGTTTTTCCGTGTTAATGAGCATGTTTCCATGGTTGTGTAAAGACCCAGGGGATCATGCTCTTGCTGCCTGGCTTTCGCACAGCGCTCAGAGCTTGGCAGTACCTTGCTCTGTTACTCCCTCCTCATCCTCACACCCCAGGGGTGGCCACCATCACTAACTGCGCCCAGTGCCACCAAAGAGAGAGGAAATACCATGTTTTCCTTCCTCATATCCTTCATTACATTGGTTTGGCAGAACTCTCCCACCCAATGCTGCTCTGTGCCCCTGTATGTAGCAGGCTGCAAGTGAGAGGGATGCCTGGTGCTGACCACTGCACCCAAAGCTCCTGACGCACCTCAGGCAGGTGAAGGCTGAGGGACAAAGTCATAAAGTCCTTCTCCTGCACTGGTATCAGCGCCCCTACCTGCCCTGCTTGTGCTCTCCTCGTGCATGGCTATGAAGGGCTGTGGCTGCTCCTTTGAGTGTAACAGGGAGCTGATGGTTCCACCTTGAGGGGTGTGATTCGGGGCTGACATGAGCAGAGATGACTACAGCTGAAAACCCCATCTCTGGCTGCCTGTGTTTTCAACAGACACCTTCTGAATGCAAAGCACCCACCAGGAACCATCGCAGGAACCATCATTGCTACCAACCCTCTGCTCTTTGCTCATCTCTTCAGCTGCTTGCGCTATTCAGAGCTAGAGCTGAGCCAAGACCCACTGCTGAGACCACACCTGGGGCTCGTATCTCCTACAGCAACTCCAACGTTCAACCCTTCAGTGGGCACATCTAAGCAGTCATTGGGACACACCACTGGTGTAAAACCTCCAGACGCCACCACAGCGCCTATATTCACAGCCTATAACCTCGAATCACCTAGAGCCAGCCAAACTGAAGCACGGGGAGCTGAAACACCTTGGGCTCCCCCATCACGACCACCCTGCTCCATGCCCAGGGCCAGACCTCCAATGCAAAGCTGTGGCCGGGGCCACCTGCCCCGTTGGCTCTCCTCAACTCTTAACAGTGCAGCCGATCGAGCTGCCCATTATAGCACCATTGTAAAGAGTTTGGAGCTTAAAAGTCCTTGAAAGTTTCCCACTGTGACTCGTCAAACAAGATCTTTTTCACTTTGCCTCTATTCTCCCCCTAACAATATTTATACTCATTTCTTTTATTGAAATCTACCAGCCGCCTGTTCTATTATAACCACCTGAGTGGCAGCTCCTATTCTCCAGGAGCCTGCAGCCCATCTATTCTCCAGACAATGAGGTACAAGCAGTCTATCTTCTATTGTGTTTCCCAGCCTTTGGCTCTCAAATCTTCCATCTCAAAAAGGCAGCTCGGAGATGCCTCCATGCAAGACATAGGAATCCTGGGTTGCACAGAGGCTTCCCAAGTTTGCTGCCCTCCAGTCTCCAGGGAGATGCTGCTGTGGTACCCATGATCCCTTGGGAATGCTTCCCCCTCCATCCCCTGTGCACCACAAGTTGGCCTTAAAGATGCTCGGGTAGCTGCCGGGATGTTGTATGCCTCAGACAACTTATTTGTTAGTGGGAATAAAAGAGGAGCATTAAACCCTTTGTTTGCAAGAAGTAGTTCCTTGGGAAATAAAAGGATTATGGAAATTAATATTTAAAGAAACAAAACAAAACAACTCGGAGACCAACCACCCTTGAACGAGGCTCTCATTCAGGAGGAAACGAGTCGAATCAAAAATGAGCCCTTTCATTTCAGTGCAAGGGAGAGAGGCAGGCTCAGGACTCAACCGGAAGCAACCGTACTCAGCCTCTCCCAGTCCCTGCTTCCTCCTGGGGTGCTGGTAAGGATGCTGAGCAATAGGAAAAGGTCCAGATGGCATATCCCACCCTGTTAGAGCACATTAGCAATGCCTGCAGCTCACAAAGCACCTACGTGGTGTTCAGTCGGGTGCACAGGTGGGAGTAGGGCTCATAGAGGGCTGCTTTACTTAATGCCATCTACCTATTACCACAAGCATGGAGCAGGGCACCTCCTACTTGGGCCTCGGGGTCCCCGTGCTCAGAGGTGGTGACCCTCATGGTGGCACAAGGATGGATGCTCCGATCTGCTTCATAGAATCCTAGAATCAGCCAGGTTGGAAAAGACCTTTAGGATCATCCAGTCCAACCATTCCCCGTCACTGCCAAGGCCACCACTAACCCATGGCACTGAGGGGCACATCTACATGGGATGGGAACTCCTCCAGGGATGGTGCCTGCAGCCCTGCCCTGGGCAGCCCTGTTCCGATGCCTGAGCAGCCTTTGGGGCAGGAATTGTTCCTCAGCTCCATCTAAACCTGCCCTGGGGCAGCTTGAGGCCGGTTCCTCTTGTCCCATCCCTTGTTCCTTGGGAGCAGAGCCCAGCCTCCTCCTGGCTCCATCCTCCTGTCAGGCACTTGTAAGGGAGTGATAAGGTCCCCCCTGAGCCTTCTTTTCTCCACACTAAACAGACTAATTCCATGCAGCATCTCTGCCTCCTTGCAGAAACCCATGCCAAGAGTACATAAAACCCGAGTCTGGAGCCAAGCTCTCTCCAGAGACTTCCCGATATGAGACAGCACCTCCCGGCAGCTCTGTGCTCCCACTGGAGCATCCAAGGTGCTCTCGGGACACCTAAGCCTAAAGCCAGACCCTAACAAGCCACCCAACAAGGATCCCTTTTCCCTTTCTTCCCTTCCTCTTTAATTCCTCCTTGTGCTTGCTTCCCCGTTGCCACTCGCAAGGTGAGAAAGGACAGCGTCGCCAGAATGAAAGATTCTCCCGCGTGCCCTCTCCCAGCAGCGGCCCTAATTCATTTTTCATGGCCCCTCGCAGTGACAAAAGCCGCTGCTTCTCTCTTGTAAGCGTGAGCCATGCAATAAGTCAAAGCTGATGTGCATTTTCCCCCTGGGTGCCAAAGCTGTGCTTTTGATTTAATTTCTCCTGTTGTTTGGCGCTCAGCCTTCGCCGGTGAGTTCCTTTGGAGAGGAGGCGAGGTAGGGCCCCATCTGTGTGGAGGGGCTGCCTGACAGATGGGGTACAGTGGGTAGTGTTTAACTAATTTGCTGCAATGATACCAAGATGCTGGAGGAGTGACAGATGCTGCCGGAGAAAATCGCTCAGACAAACAGGAGCATCCTGTTTGCAGGAGCGCCGCTCCTCGATTAAATCCTGTTGCAACTTGGTTTTCCTGGAGCCCGTCCCGTTGCTGGCAGCTTCCTCGCTGTCTCTCGGAGAAGCTGCGCTGCACAAGGCTTGGCAAGGAGGAAAGTGGCTCAGGAGAACATCAAGAAATCAGAGAAGCCCAGACTCTTTTGGGATGGAAGGGACCTTAAAGCTCATCCGCTTCCAAGCCCCCACCATGGACAAGGGCACCTTCCACTAGAGCAGGATGCTCCAAGCCCCTGGGTCCAACCTGGCCTTGAGCACTGCCAGGGATGGGGCAGCCACAGCTTCTCTGGGCACCCTGGGCCAGCGCCTCAGCACCCTCACAGGGAAGAGCTTCTTCCTTATCTCCAACCTGAACTGCCCCTGTTTCAGTCTGAACCCATCACCCCTTGTCCTATCACCGCAGTCCCTGATGCACAGCCCCTCTCCAGCATCCCTGTAGCCCCCTTCAGACACTGGAAGCTGCTCTGAGGTCTCTACATAGCTTCTCTGCTCCAACAGCCCCAATGTTCTCAGCCTGGCTCCATACGGGAGATGCTTCAGCCCTTGCTCATCCTCATGGCTTCCTCTGGGGTTGCTCCATCAGCTCCATGTCCTTCTGATGTTGGGGACACCAGAAATGCACCCAGTGCTGCAAGTGGGGTCTCACCAGAGCAGAGCAGAGGGGCAGGATCACCTCTTTTGACCGGCTCCTCACAGCAGCCTCTTTTGATGCTCCTGCCTTCCATGGGCAGGAGGCTACAAAGCACCTTAAACAATGTCCTGGGCCTCCCCACCTATGAGCTCCACACATCCCCTATCAACCACACATCCCTACGTACAAGACAGAGCATTCCATCCCCTGCTATAGTCCAGGCATCCCGTTTTCCTCTGGATTTAGCAGAAAAACAACTGCTGGTGGCCAGGACCGTCGGGTCCCTCTGGCTTCAAATTTAAACCCAAAGGCTTTCTCTGTAGGACAAGCTCTTAAGAAGCAATTGCAATCCCAAGCGTTACATGGCTGTAACCTCAGTTAAGCTGCATTTCAGCCGCATTAAGAAAATATCCCGCGGATGGAAAGCAAGTGGCATAATGGCATTAGAGTGGAAAAAAAGAGGCATCAAGTACCAGCTAAATCCATCCCCAGCGCTGCCAAGAAGTCATGGGGATATGGGAAACTTCCCCTTCTCCCTGTGTATTGCTACAGGGGGCTGCCACTGCCACATCTTCCTGCAAGTCGGGAATCTTTTCCTCCCCTCCTCTTCCTCATGGGATGCCCTGGTCCCTCTTCACCCCCTTCTCCCTCTGGCTCACAGCAGGGTGAGGCTCGCTCTTGCCTCTCCATCGTCTTTAGCCCCTCTTTGTATTTGCAGCCACGCTATTTTCCAGCCCAATGGCCTTACTCTGTCCCTCGTGGTTTATGGCACTGATGTCTCCATTTCTGAGGAGCATCAGTGAGAGGCATTGCTTTGCAAGGAAAAAATCCATATTAAGTAACAGCAGTGTATCACAGGAAGGGGAAAAAACCCCGGGCTACGGCATTGCTCTGGCTTTAAATTATACTGTAGGAGAATAAAACTACAAGAGAGGAAGACAGAGAGAGCAGGAGGAAAAAGAATTGCCATTGTTTTACCAAGCAGATGGGAAAGTTCAGGGGATCACAAAAAGACTATTATTATCTTGACTTGACCGAGAGAAAATGGGAAAGGAAGAGGCATTTTTTTCCCCCTTGCAGTAAGGAATGCTGTGGCTGAAATCATTTCAGCAAAGAATTGGAAGGAAACGGTGCCCTTGGCTCTGGGCAGCACCTGAGTTATCCCCAAGGCCTAGGCAATCCATTGGGATTTGGCTTTTCGTCCCCTTTTCCCTAATGATGCTCTCCCTTGTACTGCTACGGTAAAGATGGGTGCATGAAGCGGTCCTCAGGGCGCGCATCCCTGCCAGTGATGCTGCAGCTGCGGATACCTCTCCATCCCCATGGGTACCCCGCATCCTGCTGCCCTGCCCCGGAGAGGCCACCGAATTTGCTACAAACCATGAAAGAATACTCAAAATACACAGCAAATCTTCCTCCTTCTCCTACTTCCACATAACCATGGTTCTCCCCCCCCCCAGATTCATGTGTCAAGCCCTTCTTCTGCATGTGCAACGGTGCCTGCAACTCCAGAGCGATTCACTGCTGTTCTTCAGCTCTGCACAGGGCAGGGAGCAGCTCCAGATCATGAGCACGTTTCAGCTCCTTGCCCTTACAAGCACAGCAGCGATCCTCAGCCTCACCAGGGACAAGGAAATTCTCTTTCTACCCATGTTGAGGCTCGAGGAAGGGCGCAACCCCAAAGCCCGCAGCACTGACTGAGCACAGACACCAACAACTGATTTATCAAGCGGAGCAGATGCTGCTCTAACATCTTCCCTGCCAACTAGCAAGGACATGGGGCAGGGAAAAGAGGAGGTGGAGCACAGGTCTGCTCCATCAGAGCATCCTTCACCAGCTGCATCCCTTCTTACAACCACTCTTCAACTTCCCTTCCCTACATGGTTTCTTTCTCTCCTCCTTCTTTCCCTCTCCTCTCGTCACCTTCCCTAAGTCCCTGCACTTCACCTTGTCACCGTTCCTTCTCTGCACCCACATCTCTCCCAGGCCCGAGGGATACAGAGAGGGTCTGGCAAACCGCCCTGCTTAATCCTGCCTCCTCGGGCGCTTAATATTCACGACAGAGAGCAACATTTCATGGCGAATTGGACGCACATTCAACTGGAAATGGACATTTTATGACTCTTCTCACTCTGCGCCGCAGATTACACCAGCTGAGAAAACATGGAAGCAAATGAACAACCTGTGAACTGTAAAGTATATTAATAATGAAATCACAGCCCGGGAAATGAAGGCTTTATTCTGTTTATATTCTGCTCCATTAATAGAGAGTGCTCTCGCTAGCTCCACCCCATTAGCTGGCAATCTGTGCAGAGGAAGAGTGCAAGGACAGCAGAAGAAGGGTGGCAGGGAGCAGAAACCTCCTTCCCACATGGACAACCTTTGCAAGGGCAGGAGTTTGGCTCAAAGCATCTCCTTGTGCTGCATCCACCAATGGATGGTGCAGCAGGAGAAGGCAGGGGATGCCTTTGGCCTTGGTGTCCTGCCCTGTGCAAGCTCAGTGAGCAGAGGAGACTTTACAAAGGAGAGACGGGAGTCAACGGTGATGCCAGGAAAAACAAAGGCACAGATTTGGAGGGGAATCAGCTCCAACAACACCAGAAGCCCCCCAGCAAGGCGCCGGCATTGGGAAAACCATCCACATGCAGAGCTCCTTCCTGTGTTGCTCACTCCCTTCCCCTGCTGATTTAAGCATCCCAACCACCTCTCCGAGCATCCTTCCCACCCCTCATCACAACATCCATCTCTCCGGGGATGGAGGTACCACTGTTGTGCACTCACAGCCCCAAGGCCACACCGTGGCAGAGTGGGAGAAGACTGAGTCAGGCTCTTTCCTCCCCAAACCCAACAGCAGCAGCTTATGCAAAGCACATCACGGGGAGCTAAAAGGAGCCGGAGCAGAGTTTTCTATAGCAGAAGCGACCCGGTGTTGACAGAATGGGGACGCATTTTCACAGCTCAGGTTTTTATAATAATACCTCAGGGGAGTCGCTGGGGAAGTTTGGCCCAAATATAATTAGTTTGCAGAGCTATTAGGAGCTGATAAAAGGTTTTAATTTGTGTGGAGATCTCTGGAATCTCAGACACTCCCGTGCTCTTCCTAACGCCAGCCGAATGAAAAGCAAGTCCCAAGCAGGGAGTGAGACGCCAGCACAAAGCCACACATTTACCAGGGAAAAAGGGAGCTGTGTTCAGTGCTGATAGAGAAAATCCAGAGGCTTGTTGGGTTTTGTTCACCTCATCCCACCACACCAAAGGAATAACTAACATATCCCTTTCTTCCGTGGCAAGGTGCTGCTGGGGATGGAGAAGGGATGCTGGCTTGGGAAATGCTGCTGGTAGTGTGAAAATCACTGTCTCTGCACAGAACTAGAGCACGGGATATGAGGATTGGGGATGGCAAGGGTGTTATTCTGGGAAATGGGAATGAATAGAAACTTCCCTGCTTCCTTAACCTGGTCCCACCACTGCTTCATGCAAAAGGGCTGACAAGATCGTTGTGCAAATAGGTGGACTTTGGTGCAAGGAAATCAGTCCTAATCTGGTTTGGATTGTAATAAACTTTAAAATCATCTAAACCCAACCCCTGCCATGGGCAAGGGACACCTTCCACTAGCCCCACTCAACCTGGCTTTAAACACTTCCAGGGTTTTATATGGGGAGCAGCTCCCTTGCACTTGGCATGGCAGTGGCACAAGGGCCCTTTGCAATACCACAGTGGGCCTCACCTTCCCAGAACATGAAGCCAGTGACTGATGGGATAAGCCAAAGGATAAAACCTGAGGGTGCAGGCAGCTGCCTGCTTTTACCCCTATCTCCCCCTCCCACCCCCCCAGTTGTACAGTGACCCTAACTCCAATCCTAACCCTGTTGTACAGTGACCGGCTGCTCCACAAAAGCAAGCATCCCACCTGCATCCCCAGGCTGTGATAAGGAGTGGAGCATGCTCTGCCTCAGGCAAGGAGGGAATGTGTGACATTGCAAAGCTATGTTTAGGGAATATGCTGAAGCCAAGAGAGGTTTTTTTTTTTCCCCCTTTTCTTAAGGGAAAGACATTGCCTCATTTGTAGCTGGTAGGGGGCTTGTTATTTTTGTACCGAGATGCATATTTTAGAGGCAGCAATGCCAAATCTGCAAACAAATCAGCTAAGAGAGTTGATTTCCACCATGCAGGGAATCAGAACTATTACTTTTATGTATATATATACACACGGACAAGTACATAATCTCCCAGTGCTTCGAAAAAGCAGGAGGAACCAGGGCGCATCAGTGGAAGTCAAATGCTAACAGGAGCATCCCACAGCCAAGCACTTAGCACTCAGCACCCTAAACATGTTCCAGTCATTCCTTGCGGAAAGCCAAACCCATGGTGCAATTCCACCGACTGCTGCAGGGCATCATCCTGCTCCCATGGGAGCTGACGGGGATCCTACTGGCACTCAAGGGGCTAATATCCACCCTGCTCCCAGCAGGATCCTGTTTTGGCACGTGTCTACACGCTTTGCAAGCAACCCCTGGCGATACCAGCATCCAGCTTCTCCATCACCACACGCAAAACTAGTGTCCATCTCAAAGCCTTGCTTACTCCGAGAGCACTGCAACCTGTTTGTTTGTGATGCAAACACAGCCAGGCCATTGGTGACCCTATTCCCGGCCGATCCATCGGGCATGTGCTGACGGAAGCGCGTATCAAATCCGGTGGCAGATTTCCAGGTTAACAATGATTTAGTGGAGTGCACCGCAGCCAAATTAATGCTGGCTATAATGTAGTTTACCTCATTAAACAATGCACACCAAGATCCTGTCTGTTGTAAAACAATTGGTCTCTGAAGCCTAGTGTTCATCTTCCAGGGTTGCTGGGAGATAATAAATGGGTAATATTCCGGCGATAATGGTAATGGAGTCACGGCTCAGAGCTAATATTATGGCAAAGCAGTAATTATTTCAACAGTAAACAAGGGGATGGTTGAGCTGCCGACAGGATGGGAGCTGGTTGAAACGCTTCAGTTAATAGAGCTCGAGTCCAGGCCTGCGACTGCCTCTTGGAAGGAGGACAAGGTTCTCTTCCACCAAAGGAGTTGTCTGAGCCTCAGTGAGATACTCGGTTACACTGAGATGCACGGAACACGGGCAGGAGGCACATCACATCCACTGCGGTGGCCAAGCCAACCTAAGCCAACACTGCAGCTCTGTGACCCATCGTAGGAGGACTCATAGCCCTTCCTTAAGGCACAACTTCTGTTGGCTCGCGCACTCTCTCAAAAGGAGATGAGAGAGAGTGCAGAAACACCAGCCCCGGGATGAACCAGAAACAGCCTTCTACAAACCATCTGCCCTCTCCAAGAGCTATTTCCCCGTCAAAAGGACCAGAAGGGAACATGGATTTCTGGCCTTAAGCTAATAAGGTAACTTGAGGCAGGGTTTTCCCACCAAAGTACATCCCCTTTCTCTCTGTGCCTCCCGACTGGGCTGCAGATCTAATGTCCAACCTACAAATATCCAATGCCTCGTGTCCAGAGAGGATCCTGGAAAGATGAAGACAGCAAGCAATGTACTTCCTGGCCCAACCTCTGGGGAAGGAAGACATGGCCCCTTCCCATGGACAAGCAATGGTTCAAGCTGGATTCTTCTCTGCAGTTGCTTGTCCTCGTGTTTTAAGCCAGAGAGAATCAATATATCCAAATATACCAGCTTTCTCCCAGAGTCCCTTTGCTGCTTTGCTGCTCATGTAGAGACAGATGATCTCATGAGACCTCTGCCACATCAGGCCACCGGGCCTCATCTATCTTAAGTGCATATACGAGCTGTGATTACTGCTGTGTCTGAGAGCTTCATGTCTTGAATCTATTTATCCTCCCATCGGGCTTGCAAGACAAGGGACTGCTATTGTACCTCTTGCAGGGAGGACACGGAGGGCCACAGGGGTTAAATGGAATGATCAGGGAGGATATCCGGGATGTGGCAACATCAGGATCCTCCGAGCACCTCCCTTGCCTTGTCCCTCCGCCTTGCAGGGGCAGCGCCTATTCAGCAAATCACAGCTCAGACTCCACATGGGATGTAGCTTCCTGCACCCAGCCTAATCCTGACGTTGATGAGGGATTCTTGCTCTAAGAACCTCCCCATCGGGCCTTTTATGAGTAAATACACCATGCAGCCAAACCATAATGTTTTCCTACCCTGGCAGCCGCTGTCTTAAGCCTTACACCAGACTCCATCATCCTACAGCAATAATCAAAAAGCAATTAGACAAAAAACCATGGCAGAAAAGTCCATCAAGGGTTGTTAAGGACGATGACTTGGATGCAGGCTCTGGCATGGGATGTCTGCATGTGGCAGACTGATGCTGGCCAGACAGCTGAGCCATGCACACACCTCCTTTTACACCTTTCCCTCGGGCCCCTGGCTCCATCCTGGCAGGATAGCCACACTTGAGCCCTTGTTATTATGAGAGATGAAAACCAGCCTGATAACACAGCAATTGCCATGACAACATCAGAATTACCCCCAAAATAAATACAAAGACCAGTAGCTATGGAAACACCTGAGTGACCAAACCCAGACTATTGACTGGAAGACCTATCTGCAGTTTACAGATGACATTGGCACTGTCAGACTGCGGACCCTAAGACAGCCTTGGAAGTGAAGAGATGCTTGGCACCTGTGAGTGCAAAGCCAACTGCGTGTGGGCACACACAGCATTGCCTTTCAGACCCCAGCTTCCAAGTCCTCAGCACAACCTACACCTCCTCTGGAAAGATGCTGCTGCCTTCTTGCTGGATGTTATATATATCTACATCCTTCTCTCCCTCTTTGTCCTCATCCCTCCCTTCACCCTGCTGAGGACGCCTCTCTTTGTTGCCATCCCAATGGTCCTGGCACTGCAGGGCTGCCAAGGAGGGATGGATCTGCTCCATGGCATGCCAGAACTTGGCTTTCTATCATGGTTTTGGTGACTGTGTTTTGAAACCCCGGTGCCTGACAGCTCTGGTGGCAGTCCCGTTGCCAGCTGGAGCATCCGAACCCAGGGCAGTTAAACCTCTTCCACTGACACAGAAGCAGCTGTGACTACACCAGATCCTCATCTTTATCCACTTCAACCCATTCAGCTGCATGACTGGGAGAAGAAATAAGCAAGGACACGGAGGAGTGATGCAAAAGGATGGCAGATGTCCTGTATCTTGGTTAGACTGGCCACAAGGTCCCAAACCCCTTCTCTAGAGCCAGCATCCTGCTTTTGCTCATGGCAGGAGGATGAGGATGGGCACAGGTTCTGAGCAGGGATGGAGGCTCCAACAGGGCCAGCACTGATATGATTCACTTGCAGAAAACTCTTGCTCAGGTTCACTCAGCTGGAGTTATCCAACAACAACTCTCTCCTCCTCCTGGCTGTGGGGAAGCTTCCAACCAACCAGTCTCAAACCCAGATTTAACAGCTCCCACCCATGCCAGCTACTGCAGATGCAGAAGTTACCCGACCAAACTCATATTACACCAGACCCGAGCAATGCACAGGAGAGAAAACAACCAAGGGGTCAAGGTGAGTGACTACAAAAGGGTCTTGAGTGAGCTCAGTCACCAGGGAACCGGGTTGCTCTTGGTGTAAATCCCCTGAAGGACCCAAGCACACACTCCACGGTGAGCAAACGCCTCTTACATTGGTTCCATTTCCCACCACGAGCCGCACAGAGCTGGCAAGGAGATAATAAAGCCCACGAAGAGCCTTGCCCAGAGGAGCACTCACCAGCTTAAGCACAGGGACCAGCTCCTTCAGCTCCCGCTCTGTTCGTGCTTGGCACACACAGTGCTATCAGAGCCTCTCCCCAGTGACACCGGTGAGAGCTGTTACCCACCGGCTATGTAAACCCTTCAATTATGCACCAGCATTCCCTTAACCAATCCTCCTCATCCCTTTTCTCCACCACTCCAAGCGGGATGGGGAAAGGCGGCGAGAGGGAACAGGAGGTGACTCGCTCGAGGCTTCCCTTGGGATGAGCACACCTGAGATCCAGCAATGAGCTTCGAGTCCCTGTTTGTTCCCAGCTCTCCACATTAAGACGATATCCCACTTCAGGAAAGGGTTATCAGCTCAGCATCTGCTACAGCACCTCTGTGCACCTGCCCTGGCTCTCATTTCGGTCCCCAAACTTCCAATCCTCATCCCTGCTATGTGAGCTGAATGCAAAAAGGAGAAGCAAAGGTCCCTGTTGGCAGCTTGGCAGAGCCAGAGAGAGAAACAGGAGCTGCCTATGGAGATCTGCAGCCACCCAGGGTTGTCTCGGGCCACCTCTGGGCTCAGCACCCTCCATCAGCATGAGGCCAGACTCCAGTAAATCTCTGTGATCGTTTGTTCCCTTTGAGTTTTGAAAGCAGAATGCCTAATCATGGCCAAAATCAGGTAAGAGCTGCTGCTGCAAATTACAGAGCACCACAGGTAATTTCTGATTAGCTCACTCTTCCTCTCCTGGTGCATCCTCAGTTTCCATAGCAGCTAAGTCCTAAGTAAAATGGAAACATCTGGTTCAAGCGCAGGTAAAGAATCCCTGAGGGAAGAAACCTGCTGGATGGCAGCAAACATGGAAAATAGCCCTCGCAACAGACAGAGACATTGGAAGCCAGAGCCTGGTTAGGATAGGATGGATAGTGTGGGGGAAAAGGCAACAAATGGCATGGGAATGAGAGAGGAGGGTCCTTGGGGAGCAGGAAGGGATGAGGGAAGGGGAGCGGGGATGTGAGGGAAACAAGCTGCATGTGAAAAACAAGCAACGGGGAGGTTGAGTGAGACAAAAATGCACTGACAGCGTAGACAAGGGGAAGAGGACAGAGAAGAAAAGGCTTCAAGGTAGGAGCGCGCGGACTGCCGCAACCATAAATGCCGCCTGATGGTGACAGCTACACTGACAGCAACTTCAATGCCTTGCATAGACACCCAGGGATGGAGACGAGCACATGGATCTGAGCCCCGCATTTCATCATTCATCCACGCACGGACCCTGACCGAAGGCCGCTGTCTCGGGGACACAGCCACCTAAAGCAGATAAACCAACACGTGCAATTTTGGGGGTGGGGGG
>NDXB01001262.1:31108-43410 GCA_002631895.1 Agapornis roseicollis | reverse complement strand
GGGGGGCGGGGGGGGGGGGGGGGGAATATGGCTTTTACAGAGGCTGCTGTCAAGGGAATGGGCTGAGCTGCCACCGCCTCAGCTCGCTCCCTGCCTGAGCTATGGAGAGTGATGGATCAGGCCCAGCCGTTTGCTTCGGAGCAGACAAACAGCAAAAAAAAATCAATGGAGCTGCACCAAGGCGCTGCGGCCATCGTCAGGCAGCTGAACAGAGAGAGCAGACACGGCCCCATCCATCACTGCCGCCGCTGCGCCGGCTCCTCCGGCTGCCGACAGCCCGGCCGGGGCATCCCTGAGGAGAGCTTGAGGCAGACGTTGGGAAAACCTCAAGGGAAAAGCGCCTGAGGTTGAACGCGATGGGATCGGAGCAGCGGAAACCAGGCATCACCCCCTTGGTTTCTGTCGCTCCCGGCAAGAACAGGGTGGCAAAACGCAAAGCAAACACCAAAGAGCATCTGGGAACCGGTTTGGCAATAATATGGGCACGCATGGGAACTGGCTTCCCTGCTGGCACACCCACACAGCTCTGCTCAGGCTTTGCATAGCAATTCACAAGGCCACCAATTAATGCTTCCTGGCTTTTCCTGCTCGTTTACACTGGTTACAGCCTTCCTTTAAAGCAACAGGCAGAGAACACCCCCAAAACATAGGGCCAGGCGAGCACAGTCGATCCCTAAGCACAATAAGATCAACCCGGTACCTTCAGCCAGTGCTCCACATGAGCAAAACCATCAACTCCACCACCAAGATGGATGTTTCTCCACCAGAGTCATCAACTGCTGCATTAAATCCCATCTCTTTGATGCACACCATCCTTTCTTTGCTACATGAACCAACCAACACCACCTCCCCAGCTGCTTGCAACCAGCTTGGTGCCTTCTACAGAGTATCTGAGGTAAGGTTTGGCTCTTACCTTTGGGTGAGATGTGTCTCCAGGTGATTGTTGGATCTGGCCTGCCCGTGGCTATGCAGGTGAGGCTGACGTTGCCACCCTCATTGATGGAGATGTCAGAAGAGATCTCGGTGATCTTCGGAGACACTGCAATGGCAGAAAGAGGGAGATGAAAATGCAACCGGTTCTGCTCCAAACCCCAATCCCAAAATGTGGCTAAAGGAGGCTGAGTGTCCTTCCTCCCTCCACCTTGACAAGCTCTGCAGTAGCCTCTCAGTCTCATTTGACTTGATGGGATGCATCAGGGGAAAGGGGGACTGAGAAGACAAAGGCTGAAGTGGGAAGAAGTTGTAGCCAGAAGGATTCAGTCACCGTAGGGATGCTCAAGACAGCTCCTCCTTAGCACCTCTTTTTGTGTGAGATGGTGCTTCTCCCACACCCTGCTTCCAGGACTCATCCTGTCCTCTCAGCCCTTTCTAGCAGAGCTGCATCCTACTGAGGAAACACCATCCACCCCCTCCAAACTCCATTAAGAGCACCAGGAGCTTGCAGCTCTGTCTGCAGGCTCCCCTGCAACCAGAAAAGCACCAGGAGCTGCTGGCTATGAAGAGAAGTCTCCCAAGGAGCCTTTCATGCCCAGCACTATGCAAAGGAAGGGAAATTCAACTGGGATGAGAGCCATCCCGAACCATCAAGACCACGCAGGAGTGGGTTAGATGCAAGGGATCCAGACCCAAATTGAGGACGCATACATAGGATGGGGGGGTCATTAGAAGGGAAAGGGATGAAGAGAGAGCAGGGATGCGGGTGCCAAGGGAGGGCTGGGGTTTCTACAGCTGCTGTTAGCAGCCTGCACCTGCACCACATAATAAAGACCACCACTTTCCTTGGATTATTATTTTCCAGGCCGAGCAGCATCAGCATCCCTCTGCGGTGCTGTGCAGGAGACTCACAAATCACTTCCGAAGCATCCTGCTCCTTCCACCCTCCCTGGGCTAGCCCAGCCATTGACCTGCTTGAAGCTGCAGCCCATTGCAACACCCTTATTCCCGACTTGGATCCTGAGCACGCTTTTCCCTGTGTATCTCTGTTTGCCACATCCTTCCCGGGGCTGTGCCAAGCTGGAATGACTGCAATGGCCTTGCATGCGTTGCCTCTGCTGTGCAGGTAAGTAATTTATTGATCCGTAAAGCACTCCAAGACACTCTGGAAGGGATTATGTCATGCCAGTGCTGTGCAATAAAATAAGAAATGATGGATTTTTTGTGAACATGAGGGTGATTTAGGGTTTGTAGTTGGAAGTGTAGTTAAAGTACATTTTAAGTGGAAATCAAGGTGGGTAATGAATTATTCTCTGTTTTGAAGGGTTTCTAGTTCAGTTTTTTGCTGCTGTGGGCACAATGGTTAATCTACTAATCATGCACTAGGGATCAGATGCTCCCAGAACAGCAGGAGCTCTGGGGCAGGACCGTGGAGGGCACAAAGATGACACCAAAAGACATATTAATATGCATCAGTGTCATTAAGCCCAGTGGAAAGGGACAGCACATGTCTCCTGGGACCATGCACCCGTACAGAGCTGGGAGGTGCTCTGTCAAGAGCCAGGTAGCCCATTGAGGAGATGCGATTAGTTACAAGGGTGTAATGATAGCCCTGCGAGGGCTGGTCAGGAAAGCCACATGCACTTGGAAAAGCCCAGTCTTAGTCTGGACAACAAAAGCAGGCCTAGAAAGTGTCCCTGATGCCATTTCAGAGGTGAAAAGAGACAAGTGGAGGCACAGTGAATTGTCTGCCATTGCCTGGGAAGAAGAAATAGCTTCCAGCTGAACGTACCGACAGAACTAGAGCAATATCCATCATCATCAATGTGATGCTCGCTAAATCACAGTGGAACCTTTCTGATGTTTTTAACTACTGAAGCCACATCATCCCGTTTCAGCCTGTTTTGCAGAGCTCACCGAGCCTTCCGAAAGGAAATCAAGGCAGCCTTTGCACCGTGACTCCGGTGCTGCACCCACAGAACAGGAGACGAACGTCTGCAATCAAATCAGGTGACCCGATTCTAAACCATAATCAAAGCAGATTAAACTCAGATTTCCCTTCATAGGAGCATTATATCCTCCTCCTCATCAATACAGAAGGAGCTTTAAACGTTGCTCAGATGATGAGGAGAAGTGACTGTGGTGCTGCCCTGCTGGGCAATGGGAGGCTTTGCAACTCCAAGTGCAAAGGCAGCTCAAGCCACTTATACACCAAGGTAGGATTTAGCATGGCAGTTATTGCATGTTAATTAAACGTTTGAATAATTAACCCCAGGGCTATGTAAAATGCCTTTCTGGAGACTCATCAGGTAGGGGGGAAGGCTCTTCCCACACTAGGGAGGGAAGCCTTAATAAATAAGGGGTCAGAAGTACCTATTTAATCTTATTTAATGGTCACCGGTGCTCCCGTTCCCTCTGCATCCAAACACTTCCACCATCACTTGGCATTTTTGCAGCAATGGGGCAGAGGAGGAATTCCTTCTGCTGAACGCAGGACGCAGATGGGAGCTGTGCTCCTTTGGGAATGAATAAATAAATAAAGCTAAATAAATGCAGGATTCCCAGGCGGAAACCCTCTCCTTGCGGGCAGGCCTTTGTGCTCAGCATCTCTTTTGCTTACAAGTGATTAAACATGGCAGCGTTGGCCAAGCTGCTCCAGTGACACGGCACAGATTTCCCCAGGGGCAGGCTGGTGTTTGATCGATCCGGCTCCTCTTTTCCTCCCCTATCCTCGCCATGGTAATGGGAAAAGGCTCTGGGCTGCTCTCAGCCCCTTCAGGACATGCTCCCAGTTTGCCCAGCTGTGGTTCCTGCTCACACACATGGAGTCCCCAGGCCAGAAAGCAGCTTACTTAAATATTTAACCAAACCATATGGCACGTTGCATGTTGGAGGGTGTTCAGGCAGGTGATAGATGTCTTTACGGAGCCAAGCATATGTGCTTGCCTACACAGATAGATTCCCTGGCGCACAGACACCTTCCTGCCACTGGCACAGGCTATATCCCCGCTGTGCTTTCACCTCCAAACCCTCATCCCAGAGCCAGCACTGGTGCAAAATCTCATGCATCCCGTGATGATGCAGTGATGAGCACAGACCTGCATGTCCTAGGGATGCAGCAGGGCACCTACACAACCTCTTCTGCCATGGTACCCACTGTGGGACCAGTGCCTCCCACAATTACTCCTCCAACTCATTAGTGTTGGAAGGGACCTCTGGAAAGCAGCCAGTCCAACCCCCTGCCAAGACCAAGCCACCTAAAGCAGGTTACACAGGACCACGTCCACGATGGGTTTGAATGTCTCCAGATTAGGAGACTTCACAACCCGCTTTGGTTTGGGTTGGAAAGGACCTTAAGCTCATTCAGTTCCAACCCCCTGCCATGGGCAGGGACACCTTCCATTAGAGCAGCTTGCTCCAAGGCCCTGCTTGGGGTAGCCTGTCCCAGCGCTCTGCCACCCTTAACATCAAGCAGCTCTTCCTCATGTTGAGGTGAAACTTGTTGTGTCTCTCCACCAGAGACAGGGAAGGAGCCCTCGGATGAGCCTCACCAAGGTGAGGGCCCGCAAGGAGTAATGGCATTTTTTTGCCTTAACCACATCCTTTCTCCCCGGTTTTTGGAGCCAAACTGGGTAGAGTTTGGCAGTGCAGAAATACACTTGTGGCCTTTACAGACCTGCAAGTCCCCTTTCTCATGCAGGAGCTGAGCGGAGCAGTGCAAAGGACTCAGCCCCAGCAACAGCCTGCAAGCGAGCCCAGCGGCTCCTCGCTTCCCCCTCATACATAACACATGCAAGCCTCCATCCTCCAGCACGAGCAACATCTGCTCCAGATCAAAGGAAACAACAAAGAACAGCTATAAATGTGTCTCGGAGAAAGAAAAAGAGGGAGAGTCAGACTTGCGTTCTGCAGGCAATCTGTGATGTGCGCTGCCAGCTTCCTCAACATCAGGCTGCTGCTGCTGCTGCTCCTGCTTTAGTAACAGCGTCTTACTGCTGTCACCTCCAGAATTCCCTGTGTTTTACAGCGTGTCGCTACCATGGGTCCTACCCCTGGGGTCTGATGATGCTACAGGTTGATACAAGGAGCTGGACCCACACTGCACTCCCCCATCCACCTCCCCCAGGTTGTAACTAGAGCAGCTTGTCTCTCCTACTAGTGGGTCAGGAGACGGTCCAGCACCCGGCTGCTGCAGCGCCGGGCATCGCATCGTCTCCTTCCTTTGTGTTCCAAACCTTTCCATCCTTTTTAAGGGAGGCAGAGAGCAAACAGAGAGCTGCACCTCCAGTTATCCTTCTGCCCCATCAGCACTGCTCAGGAGCTGGGCAGGGGGGCAAGGAAGGGCAAACACAGCTCTAAAGCCTGCTTCCACCTTACACTGCTCGCTCGTGTAGGCTTGCACACAACCCCTTTACACTACAAGTGGTGATCCCGCTGGGTCTCCACAATGATCCCCTTCCCCACTGGCATTCCTGGTTTGGCTCGGCTTTGCCAAGAGAATGAGCCCCCTCTGTGCAAGCCTGGCAGTGAAGAAAGCAAGGCTGGAAATGAAGAGGACATCCATAACCACCTGACTCAGCCATTGATACCAAACTAATGGCAACTGCTCATTTGAAAGCAAGGTGTAATGAGATGTGTCATACGGCACCAGGATGTGCCTAAATGATTTCCCAAGCAGGAAACAGCTCCTGTTGCAGCAAAGCTCTCCCGAGCTTGGAGGACACCAAATTCTTTATGCCCATGTCTGCAGCAGGTTATATAGCACGGCGGCATGATCATTCAGAGGAGGAGACGGGAAACAAGACGTTTCCAATCATTCATTAGGAAAGGATTTGGGAACGTGGCTATAATTCACCACAGAAGCAGCAGGGTTGCTGCAGGCAAACTTTATAGCTAAATGCCAAAAAGAAGCCCAATCTGATTCCACTTACGACAGCATAAATCAGCAAGACTCCTACTGCAGTCAACAAGGGATATGCCAGAAGAGACAGGGCACGGAAGGAGAGTCAGGTCTCCATCAGAAGGACTTTGCCTGACTTTTGGATGGATCCAGGGTAATACGGTCCCTACTTTCAAGGCTCTGAAGGGATCCACAACATTTCTCCTACCACGAAAAGGAAGAAACACCTGACAGCAAGCCCCACACCTTTGGGGAATCAAATAGGGCTTAGCTGAGCATCACTGTTAATATCAGCCTCAGAGAGCAGGCAGAATTCCTCTCTCAGGGAGACCTGTGTTCTGCTTTCACATGATGATCCCAAAGGAAGTTGTGGGACTCTTCTCCCTTCTCTAAAACGAGTCTAATGATGACGGATGGAAAGGAAGCTGTACAAGGAAGGTTTGTGCATTGCTACCCACGAAGATAAGCAGCCAAACACAGCCAGTTTGGTGGTGCAGCTCCCCATCTAGACAGATCTCATTTTCAGCTCCACACACACGGAGCACGGATCTTGTTGCCAGCTTTTGCACCCCAAGCCGCTTGGGATTCCCACAGGAAGCCAAGCAATGCCTCCTGAAAGCCAGGAAATTGAAGGATCTCAAAGACCTGCATCATCTTCCCAACGTTATTGACACCTCTGCTCAAGGCACGACAGCCTCTCACACAACGACCATCAAGCCGACAGCAACCATCGCAACCCCGCTCAGGGACACCGTGCCCCCAGCTGCATCCCTCTCATCCCACCAGACATCGAATGGAGGCTCCCAGACCCGCTGGGAAAAGTGGGGATGAGGCAGAGAGTATCAAGGCCACCCGGGGAAGCTGGCAAGCGCCATGTGGTTAATACAGAGCTTGTCAAAGCCATCACCTCGAAATGCTGAATGTCTTTATTAGATTCCTTTATCACCCCCCGAGATCGGAGGGACACGATGAGATGATTCTCAGCGGAGATGTCATCATCCAGAAACTAATTAAAGGCTGAGCGGGAAGCTGGGCCCCGCGCGCTCGGGAGAACAAAACGCATTAGCAACCCGAGTCCAGAGGAATATTACAAGTGAACTTCAGAGCAGAAAGGGCGAGCTAAGGATGTGGCAATAGCTCTCCTTTCCCTCCTGCTCATCCTCACACTCCCTCATCCTCGACAGCAGGAGGAAGCTGCCCAGGATCAAGGCCAGGTTGGACAGAGCCTTGGGCAACATGCGATAGTGTGAAGCATCCCTACCCATGGCAGGGGGTTGGGAGTGGATGAGCTTAAGGTCCTTCCAACCCAAACCGTTCTATGATTCTATGCCTGCACTGCTCCCTGCCTCACCAGAGTAGTCCTGGGCAAAACACTTGGTCTCTTTAGGTCCCATTTCTCTATCAATGCAATAACAGGTATTTCCCTTCCTTGCAGGCTCTGTGAAGACAACAGCATCTGAGATCAAATGCACGAGGTCAGATAATGCTTGATCATTTCCAAAACAGAAGTGTTCAAGGCCAGGTTGACTTTGAGCAACCTGTTCCAAGTGGAAGGTGTCCCTGCCCGTGGCAGGGGGTTAGAACTGGATGAGCTTTAAGGTTGCTCCCAACCTAAACCATTCTATGGTTCTATGATATGGTGGGGGTCTCCTTACACCCCCCCTGCCCCATCTCTCTGCCCACAAGGTCTGGGCAACACACCGAGGGCTGAGCCACTTTGCTCATCCAAAGGAACCAAAGAAGCTCAAACCTCCTTTCCAAGGATAAATCAGATGCTCTAATGCAGCCTGCATCTCCAATGAATATAGGGCAGGTGCCTCTGAAGTGAAGTATTAGTTAAAATGATGCTCTTTAAATTACATTTCGGCTATTTCAGGCAGACAGGTTGTGTGTGGGTTGGGATGGGGTGTTTTTTTTTAAGATCTATCTAGAGGCTTAAAAAGACACAGAGAGAAATAAATCTCCCTTCCATTAAAAACACACTCTGCTCTTGCATATTTGTTCTTATCGCCACGCTCTCTCCCCCGACTAGAGCACAAAGTGTTTATGATTACACTTTCCACACTGACACTCATCTAATTCGAGGAGCCCGCACCCAGGCGAGGAGGACGAGGTTTTTACTTCAAAACCCATCAAGCTCCATGGCATTAACGTGGAACCAAATGAAAGCCCCAAGTTTGGATTAAATCGAAGCTTATTTCTCTCTTCTGGGTCTACCTGTGTCCTTTCTGCCTCTCTTTATCTTCCATTCCCAAGCTTCCCTATGACATCTTTGACACCCTCAGACCCCACTGCACTTGGGTGCTGTACCAATAGGAGAGGGAGTGATGGATTTAAACTTAAACAGGGGAAGTTCATGGTGGATATAAGGCAGAAGCTCTTCCCTGTGAGGGTGCTGAGGTGCTGGCACAGGGTGCCCAGAGATGCTGTGGCTGCCCCATCCCTGGCAGTGCTCAAGGCCAGGTTGGACACAGGGGCTTGGAGCAAGCTGCTCCAGTGGAAGGGGNGCCCAGAGAAGCTGTGGCTGCCCCATCCCTGGCAGTGCTCAAGGCCAGGTTGGACACAGGGGCTTGGAGCAAGCTGCTCCAGTGGAAGGGGTCCCTGCCCGTGGCAGGGGTTGGAGCTGGAGGAGCTTAAGCTCCTTTCCAATGCAAACCATTCCATGATTCTACAATCAAAGCCTTTGCCTCACGAACACATGAAGGAGGAGATGAATGTAGGCTGCATCCTCAGCCTGGAAATCATGGCTTGCAAACTACCTTTAGGCATCAAGTTTAGGGATGGGACAAAATGAGGAGGAAGAGGTGGATGTGGAAAGAGGTGTGCAGGAGGCAGGGGTAGATGCAAACAATCTCTAACCACCCAAGTGCTGTTGTACCCCTACAGCCCTTTTCCTCCTGGCCTTCCTGAGCTCTTAGCATGGAGCTTAACCCTGGCCCATGTCTCCTTGTGCTCCAACCAGAGCCTTTACTTCTGCTCGGGCTTCTTGCCCTGCTTCCCTTTGACTACAGTGAAAAATGAATGGATCAGACAGGGAGCACGGCCCTGTTATTCTCCGATTAGGTGATCCGGAGGCTGCTACTTATGACCACATCCTTTGTTCCTCTGCTTATAAAGTGGGAGGTCAGCAAGTCTCAGTTCAGAATGAATTGCATGTGAGGTGATTTATGCCGCTCTTCCTGTCCCCATGGGAACGCATCTCTTCAGACAAGACTTACGAACCCATCCATTGCTGCAGCAGAGGCAGCTCTGTCTTCCCAAAGATGCCCTGGTCCAATCTTTCCTCCCCTCAGTCTCTTTACACAGCCCTGCCCTTGCAGGCTCACCTCCTTGGGCTCCAAGAGCCTCCCATGGAGCACTCCTCATCCTTCACGCTACCCAAGGCACCTTGTAGCATCCACCCTGTACCAACACCCCAACTGCTTCAAAGCCAAGGGATCAACCCAAGGCTTGAACAAAGCTGCCGAAACCAAGCAGGAGAGCAAATACCAACAATCCAGAGGCTGTGCAGCCATAGGATCATGGAATCAACTGAGTTGGAAAGGACTTCTAAGATCATCAAGTCCAACTTTTGCCCCAGTGTTGTGCAGTGTGGGTGTTAATAACCCCATCATCAAATCACCCTGGTGAGATAAGGGAGCACCACTATCCCCACTTCATGGCTGGAGAACTAAGACCCGAAGATTACATGGCCCAGAAGCACCCTTTTGCTTTTCAGCACTTGCTTTCCAGGCTCTGTGGAGCTCAGGAAGCCATGGAAAAGGCACCAGGAGAGCTGCCAGGACAGGTATATCCAATGGTCCACATGAGACCAGTTGCAAGTTATGGGGCTGTGGAGAGCAGAGCAGGATAGCCAGGTACACAGAGAGGCAATTCCCATTTCAGCATCCAATTTCAACCCAAATAGGTAAGAGTTAAAAGCAAAGAAACAGAACAAGGGACACGGAGATGCCAGGAGAACTGGGACTGTTTTCCTTCTCCATGAGGACTGCTCCTTCATTTCCCATTTCTCCTAAATAAAGCTCTCTCCTTGGCCACCCTCATGCTTCTGGCAACACCAGAAAAGCCCCAGGGACTTATCCCCCTCCCGAGCACCCTTTAACATCCTTGTTTGCCTTCCTAACACCCAACCTCATCGCCAGCACCGTTTATTCCCCATGCGCTCCTGCTTTCCACGGCAGGCCTGTTTCTACCCTTTCCTTCTCTGCCTCCTTCTCTCGGCATTTCATCATTTTTGGAGGCTCTTTCTGCCCAGTTTCCTTTCTTTCCTCCTTCTCTTTCATTTTCCAACCGCTTCCAAATCCTGACTGTTTTTAACTCGGCTCGAGCCTCTTAATTAAGTTACTTTCCATTATTTTTTATCTAGTCCATTTGTCTCCATCCCCCGCACCCTCCCTTCTCCTCCCTTTCCTCCCCAAGGCAGGCAGGGGCTGAAATCTTCCATTTCCATTTGGCTAACAATCACTTTGAATTTTTAACTGCTATTAAATTGGATCACACCGGTCACTGGGCTGGAGTTGTCGAGCTGTGATATTTACTGGTGCCCGTCAAAGGGAAATGAAATCGTGGCTGCGCAAAGGGGGAGGAGATGGGGGAGCACGGATTTATTCTGCCCGCGGTACTTGCGAGCAGGCACAATCCCTTTGGATTTCTGAGCGAGTTCAAAGGAAAACCCTTAACGCTCAACCATGAATGTATTGTAATGTCTTTAATAAATCAATTATTTGTTGGCAGGAAAGTGTCACTGCATCTCCAAGCCTTGTAATCACCTTCCTTGCTGTGTTTGAAGTGCTGAAAACCCAGCGAGGAAGACGGAGAGGCAGAAGAAGCAGCAGCGCGGTGCAAACGCTCCTGCTTCATCTTGCCACAGCAGTGCAGTGACCCCCAGCACCGGGATGAGGAAATGATGGTGTCAGCACTAAAGGAGTTGTGCCTCACTCTCGCAGGTCATTTGCAAAGCAGCATTTTCCTGCGGCCTCCCCCAAACCAACCCGTAGGTCTGAGCTTTGTGCTACTGCCTTCGGGAGGATGCCAGTGTTTTGGTTCTGCTAAAAGAGGCTTTTTCCCACTCGAAAATGTGCTAAAAAGAAAGAGGATTTCATTACAAAGCAGCCCTGGCCAAATCCAGCCCCTCCTCCTCCTCCTCTCTCGCTCTGCTGACAATATCCTCCCTTCCACAACAACAATCATCTGAGCACAAACAGACAACGAAGCTTTTCAGAAAGTAATGAACTCCGGTCGGAGCCAAGGCAGGAAGGGTTTAATGTTCAGCTCAGAAAGCTTGGCGAGGCCATCAATTATATAGCCCTGCTGCTGAAGGAGCAAGGGAAAATGAAACAGCATCTCAGGCAGGCTCTGCCAGAAAAAGGGAAGATAGGGAAGGAAAACACTGCCTGAAAGATTGAATTCCATGTTGGCGAAAGAGGAGGAGGATCAAAGGCTGCAGCTGAGAGGAGGAGGGATTACAAGGAGGGCAAACCACAAAGAAGACAGCTCTGTTGACCCCTTGTCTCAAGGCTGGTCCAGGCAAGGACAGCCCTGGGGAGGGTTTGGTGATGGGGAGGGTTTGGCAGTGAAGGAGGTGCAATGAGACCTGTCGTGTAGGACGGCAAAACAGCACAGGGGCTGCAACCTCCACTGCCTCAACAGTCTTACTACCAAGGGAAAGGAGAGCTGAAATGTTCTGGGCATCCCTATGTGATGGGACCAGTAACCCAGACAGGCAAAACAAGTGTATGGATGGGTCCACCTAGAGCAAGAAGATGTCTTGTCTGCATCCAGTGGAGCTCTTCCAGGGTTCCAACTTTGGTCTAAGGAACAAAGCCATCTTACTGCTGAGGAACAGGGCAGAGTGCCATCTCACACCACCAGTTTCTCAGACCCCAACCCAGCCAGACCCCCAAAATCTAAACCAAGACCACATTTCCACATCTTTCCCAAAGATCCTTGCCTTTTTGTTCTCCGCTTCCAACTTCTCTTCCCATTTCTCCTTTTCTACATCTCTTTCTTTTCCATTGCAACACCAGACAGAGCAGAAAGGAAAGGGAGCCCACAACTCCCGATGTTTCAGCACAACTCCTCTGTTCCGAACTTCAACCTCTCCTTTAAAATCCAAGCAAACAAGAGCGTGGAAAACACCACGTTTACCTCCTGATTCCCCCCTTCATTCTCCCCTGGGCCTCAGTGACCCCCTTCAGCCTGTCCTTAAGCTCGTGGATATCTGCTGGAGGTTTCCTGGCACTATGGGAGATAGCAGGGTCGGGCTGGCTCTTCAGCAGCTGTTCCCTTGGCCTCTCCTTTATCTCCAGCATTGTGTTCACATCTGCTTCCCCCTCTGCCTTTTTCCCTGCCGCTGGGAGCCTGGTTTTAAATCACTGCTCAGCACCAGGCGCGGGTTTCATGCCCTGTTTGGATGGGGAGCCAGAAACCATTTGCAAGCCTCCCTCTCTGCCTTCCCCCCCCCCCCCCC
>NDXB01001262.1:7937-25369 GCA_002631895.1 Agapornis roseicollis | reverse complement strand
CCCGGGGGGGGGGGGTGGCTTTGTCATGGGGTGAGGTGCCACCAGCACTGGGGGGTCACCCCAGCACCTTTACCCACAGCCCCCTTACTTCAGCAGCGGGTAATTAACTCCCTAATAAAGGCAGGGATTTGCAGCTTAACCCCGGGCCTGTGAAAGAGTGGGAAACCTCATTTACCCCCAACAAAAGGGGAGGGGTGATGAGTTGCTCCAGTGACAACAGCAAGAGCCAGATAGGGAGAGGGGAACTGATAAAGCAGCAGAAAGCGCTAATACCCCTCAATCACCCGCCTTTTCTTTCCCCTCCTCCTTTCTTTCTTTGGAAGCACTAAAATTCCACCATTTTCTATCATGCAAATTTGTGTGCCTAAGTGAGATTAAACCCTGGCAGCACTGTGCCTCCTTCCCCAAGTCCATTTCCCGTGCGGAGATAAGGCCAACTTCCCTTAATGCATCTTACAAGGCAGTGGGAGTTTTGAAGGCGCGCACTGGAAGACGGCTTATTATCAATACAAATAAGAGCTTTCCAGATACTGTCCTTCTCCTCCTCCCTCCCCTCTCTCTTTTAAACCCAGGAACCCAGAGAACAGCTTCAATAGCAGTGGTGCCACGCAAGGAGCAAGGAGAAGGGGGAGGCTGCGCCTGAGATGCTGCTGCAGAGGCAGGAAGCAGGACCAGGACGGGATACAGGAGAGGAGAGGAAGGGAAAGCATCACTTCTCAGAGGTCAATGGAGCCTGAGTGCTCTTTCTCACTCTGGGTTTCTGCCTCCCTTCAAGTTCAAAGCTTGCCTACAGTGAATGGGGCTTCCGTGGGTTTTGTCCCTTTGGGATTTTCACCCCCAAACCCCTCACTCTTCCCAGGGTCCAAGGCAAACACGGGCAGCGCTGCTTCCCTGTGCTTTGTCCGGCCTTATGGCAACTCCTCCTAAGAAGAAATGAGTGCTGAGCAAGCGGGACAGGCAGAGACCACCTTGCAGACACAGGGACACCCATTGAGCTCCTCATTGCTAAGCACCTCCTTGGACCTTTTGCAGCTGTATTGGTGGCTCACATCAACTTGGCTTTACCAACACTGAGCCTGACCCCATTTCAAGCAGTCCCCAAAATAGCAAGTCTGCACTTTGACGCATTCAATGCCAGGAGACTCTTGTCTCATTCCTGGAGCTCATTTGTCCCATATTGGCACAGAGGCAGCAGGAAGGAGAGACGCACCGACAGTGCTATTCCTGGCAGCAGTCACCTTTTGCCTTTCGTAGAGGGTTTTAAGACTGACAAGTGTTTCTGAAAGCCTGACCGACAAGGCAAGGTGGGAGAAACGGGGCTTGGATCCTTTCAGGGAGAAGGCGGCAACAACGATAACAACCTTCCCAAAAGCTAAAGGTTGTTATAAAGAGGACACTGATCAATTGTTCTCCACATCCTCCGGGGAGAGGCTGAGAAAAACTCCACTTGCAACAAAGAAGGTTGAAGTCGGATATTAGCTATACATTTTCTAATTATAAAGGTAGTGAAGGAATAGATCAGATCGTCAAGGGAGGCTGAAGAACCTGCTTTGTTAAAGAGTTTCAAGAATAGCTTTCACATGTGTTTGCCAGCCATGGCTCAGCCTTGTTGCAGAGGGATGGGCTAAATTAGCTCTTGAGGTGCCTTCTACCCACCTATTTTGGGCTCTCGGCCATCAGTACAGTCACCCTAGAAATAAATGTGTGGCACTCGCTCCCCTTGCTGCAGCGTGGACATTCTGAGCTCCTGGTGGTTTCTAGCTCTTTCCCTCCCTCTGCCTTGGGGCACCATCCCAACGCTCATACCCTAAAGGAAGCTCCTTCTCTCGCCTCTATCCCTCTTCTAGTTTCTGCTCTTTCCCCCTAAAGCACCCCTTCCTCCAGCAGCCCTTGGTAGACATGAACCCCAGCTTCTAAATCCCTCCATCCATGGCTGTTTCGAAGTGATATTCCTTAAACTTGGGGAGAAGGAAGGGATGCACAGCATGGGATGAGGGCTCCCAGACCCTGGCTGATACGCACCCATCACGCCTGCTTGGGGGGGGGAGCATCAGGCTGCTGAAACCCTGGCTGGAAGGGGAAGAGCCTGGAGAGCACAGCCTGCCCCAGGGCATGATTTAATTGCATCCTAGGAGGCTGAGTGCTCCTGTGTGCCCCCAGGCCCTTTCCTGGTGCAGCAAGGGGAGAGTCAGGGCAGGGTTATACCACATTGCATATTCACTGGGCCCATTTTCCAAGGGAGGAGAGTTAACCCTGGTACCCCAGCCAAATACTTATTAAAGTCATTAAGGCTTCCCTTTACTTAGACACAACGTTCACCTTCACGTCCTGCTCTGCCACTTTCCACCCAAGAAAGGGGCTGGTTGAGCCAAGCTTTTGGAATTAGGAGGCCAGTATTTCTGTAAGGATGTTCAGCATGGATATAGACCTGAGCCCATCACTGAAGTGCACTGCTGCAAGGAGTTAAGTCCTCTAGTACCCAGAAGTCTCTTCCTAATGATACAGCAAGACACAGGAGGGATGGGCCTGGATACAGGGTGATACAGGGGAAATCTAGGAAACAGGAATCAGAACAGAACAGATAGAAATTGTCCTGCATCACCGCAGCATCTGATAGCGACTTCAGAACTTGTGGGTGATCGACTTTGGCTTAAGAAACTCAAGCAGGTAATAACAGATTGCAAGATAAAGAGCAAGGAACTGGGCTGGCGATGCATCCGCTTCCCTCCGTGGTTAATGGAGATGGAGAAAGCCTGGCTCTGTTTAGTTTGCTTGATTGCTCCAAGAGGAAAGAGAAAACAGAAAGGGGGAGGCAAGGAGGGGAAAGGCCCTGGGTTTGGGTTCCCCCCCCCCCCAAACCCCCTGCTTCTATTCATTAGGCTGCCAATAATGCTTGGGCCTGGCGTATTGATGGTGGTTGAGCTCAAGCTGACTCTGCGTCCAAGACCAATGGCTTTTTAACCCAGCTTGTTTCCAAATCAATACAGCCATCAGCATTCGAAAATTAGCCCCGGACGAGATTCCAATACTCAAGCTGGTGTCTCATGCTAAGAGTGCTCAGACGAAGGAGGAAGGAAAAAGAGCTTGCTAGCAAGGGATTAGAGACTTGCCATTCATCTTCCCCAAGGCAGCACACTGCAGTCCGTATGTCCCACCACGTGGGCTCCTTTCGCAGTGTCCTGCAGCACAGACATGGGATGGATGTGGCATGAACACTCACATACTTGATCGTCGTGTGTGCCCAGACATGGAGGTCCCTTCATAAGAGCCCACGTTGCTCGTATGCTTGCCAAAAAGAGCATATACGTGCGTTGTGCACCCTCATCATGGACCAGCACCAGCAGGATGCTGCAAGAGCTCTGCCGCCCCATGCCAACCTTCCTCCTCCTCCTCCTCCTCCTCCTCCTCAGAAGTACAATTTCAACACACAAACACATATTGTTGCTAGGCTTAAACACACCCCCACAGAGTACACAAATCTGCCAGCTCGCTCTATTCCCTCAACACGAGTTTTACTTCAAGCGTTGCCTCCAGCATGGAAAACAAACACAACCCAACATCCAATCACAACAACCAGCATCGTGAGTTTGCCAGTGACTACTTCAGGAGGTAAAGCTGTATCAGCCCTCTATGATTACTCCAGGAAAGCTGGCTAAGTGCATTTGCACCGAGTTGTCTTAAAAGCTAAAAGTAGGAACAATGGGAAGAGAAGACACCAGGGGAAAAAAGGAAGAACAGGAATGAAAGCAAGCCCATTTATGAGCTCCTTTCCTCTTACCTTGCACGATGAGATGGACGCGTGATGTCTTGGGGTGATTGTCTGTCTGCACAGAGCAGGTGTAGGGGCCTTCATCATAGACATCCACATCTTGGATCTGGATGCTGTACTGGGTTTTGGTGTTGGCCAAGAGCACCACCCGAGGGTCCAAGCACCACTTGTCATTGCCGGCATAGAGGATGCTGCTGCGGTTCAGCCAGGCCACTCGGGTGACTCGGTTGTCCACGGAGCACCTGGGGAGAACAAAGAGGTGACCCATCAGTGAGCTGCTCTCAGATGCTCCGTCCTCCCTTCCCCAGCCCCTCCTGGTCCTTTGGGCACTATATTTAGCTTTGCTGCCGGCAGCAGTTTCAGAGACCAAGTGCTTTCAGTGTCCAACGAGGACAATGTCGGCACTTTACCTGCTCAGAGCACCAATAGCCATCTAAACTGGTGGCTCCAGAGATTTGCCCAAGAGCTTCACAATGATTTCAGACAGAAAGAGGTCAAAGCCACTCGGTACCAGCCACCGACACACTCCCCTGTTCCCATTTGCTCCTTTGCAAACTCAGAGACAAGCTAAAACCTCCATCCTGAGCCCAAACCATGCTTCTGGGGGGATGCAGCTCGGTTCCTCTCACCCAAACCCATCACTTGTCATTCTCTCAGACCCTCATATCCCTGTGTCGGGCAAAGAAATGTGAAGTGGAGCCACGTAAGCGGCTCAGGCTGCTTCACAAAGGAGCAAGGAACATTTATCTGAGGAGGAAGCCGGCTCTATTACATCTCTAAACAGGAAGCTTTTGCTTCCTACCACTTCTCCCTCTGTCAGCTCTTCCTTTCCTACCCATCGTCTGCATCATTGCATCTCCCTCGCTTATTGCACCTCACCCAAGCTAAGCATTTCCCTTATCAAGTGATGCTTTGGAGGCGGAAACCTCTATCCAGCTTTATTAAACAACTGAGTCTACACCACGGTGCAAACCAAGATGATTCTTTGCTCCTGAAGGAGATTATTAATGCCCACATTAGCAGGGGCCACTCTTGTTCCTCCTGAAGGTCTCCACCAGCCTTTAACCCTCCATCCTCACATCCCCAAGCAAGGTTTGAGTCCTCTATGTCCACAAATCATCTCCAGATGAGTGAGCAGCAGAAGAAGCCCTGCAGCCTGTCTGCTGGCCCAGCAGAAAGCTGCAGCCTCCCCCAAGCCAGGCAAAGCCCTGCTTCTCATGGAGCAGGTTTGGGATTATGGAGCCATTAGGATTTAGCCGCGCTTTGCTGGATGCAACGATAGAGGATAATATCCCGGCATAAAACCACTCAGCCTAAGACCCACTGTTTATATTCTCCCCAATCTACTTCATTACTTGTGCAGTGGCTTGGATGCAAATTAACTTCAGAGGCACCAAAAAAAGAGCACAGCAGCTTCTGTGAGGTCTCACAATGGGTAACCTCAATGAATGCAAGAGGCTTAATGGGCTCTTCCTGCCAGGCTGTGGTAGGTCAAGCTGTCTCATCTCACCCAGCTTCTTTATGGAGCCTCTTTGGCCCCAGGATGACAGGAGAAGCTTAAATAACCCACTCAGCCTCCACGCACAACAGAGAATCAAAGACTCCACTCGGTTAGAAAAGACCTTCACGATCATCAAGTCCAACCATCCTCCAGCACTGCCAAGGCCGCTGCTAATCCATGGCACTGAGAGCCTCACCTACGTGGTTTGGGAACACTTCCAGGGACGGTGCTTCCAACACTTCCTTAGGAAGCCTGTTCCATTTGGAGGTTAGGGATGATGGGTCCCCATGCGGTGATATCCCCAAGGTGAGAAGGGTGGTCTGCAGCCCAGGACTCGCCTGCTGATGTGCTAGGCAAGTACCCAAGTTACTGCATCATCCTCCTCCCTCTCCGGTGTGAAAAACATCTGAGATATTAAACACCTTTACTGCTGTTCCATAATGATATTACGATAATAATAAATTACATGTGAGCAGGTTTTTATTATCTACATAAAAAGAGGCAATAGATTCAGCCTGGGCTGAACACCAAGAACTTGGCTCTGGTTTCCAGCTCTGCTACAACTGGAGCAAACCTTGAGAGTTCACTTGCTCAAGTTGAGGTTTCATCCCAAAGGGTGGTTATTGCAGCTTGCACTCTGAACCTCAACTCTGCTGGGAACTCAAACCTACGAGGCTCACTTTCATGCAGTGGATATTTGGTGCGGGGCTCATTGCAAGGCCATGAAATAGGCTCCTGTGGTGACAGCGAGCAGCATTTGCTGTGAAATGCATCAGTTTGGAGATCCCTGGATAATAATGGAGCCAGACAGTGTGCAATCCAAGCATTCCCTCTATCATAGGAGCATTTTAAGTGCTTTTGAAAAGCAAAGGGGCTGAGGTAACGCATGAGGCAACAGTGAAATAAGTGCTTTTGCCCTTCACAGCACCCGGTCACAATCTCTTCGTATCACCTAGACACGCTTCTTCTGTCCCTGGGATGGGCAAGCTTGACGTTGCTATTGTATTTTCTTCCCTCCTTTCAAGCTCCTGAGCTAAACTATATATAAGAAAGCACAGGAAGAGCTCCTGGGGAAGGCACACTTTGACCTCTGGGTTCACCGTGCTGTTTAGAGGGTGGTGGGTTGTGCTTCTGCCCAGGCTCCTTCCAACCACTGCGCTAAACCCTCCTCCTCCTCCTCACCTACGTGCTGGATGGGATCCCTGCAGCCGAGGCTTGCCGCAGCGACCTGATGCTCTTCCAGCCCTCCCATCTGCTCCCCATTCCCTCCTCCAGCAGCCGGGACGGGAAGCTCTCCTCTCCCGTACACAGGCAGCCGAGCGGAAAACCTTTGGCTTTGGATGGGAAGCTGGGCTCCAAGCACAGGTGGAGAGCAAAGCCACTACCGAGCCTACAGCCTCCCCCCCCTTCCCACCCTGTTCCTGGCAAGGAGCAAAGCCCTGAGATGCTTCCTCCACCTCGCTGGAGGCTCTCTCCCCATAATGTGCCAAGGAGGGAGGGGAGCGAGAGGTCCTTGGGGTGCCAGAAAGCAGCTCTTGCCTCCAAAAAGATGATGTAAAAACAATTAAGCACAGATGAGGTAATTTTGCTCCCTCAAGATCCTTAATCCTTGTTATGTTCCTGCTCAGAAGGCAAGGCCTTCTCCTCCAGGAGGATGAAAAACTGCTGCCTGCCAGCACAAGGAGGAGATGCCGCTGCTCTCCCTCTCTCTGCTATTTCTCTCCTGCTAAACTGAACCCCAAGCCTCAGGGTTTCTCCTTCTGGAGATGCTAACACCCAACTCCTGCATCAGGTAGTAATGGTTGGCAGAGAGATGTAGCTCCTAATGCTACATCAGACCATCTGCTCCCTGCTGCCGCTCGAATGACCACAAATGATGGAGTTTGGGCATTTTAAGACAGTTGCATGCATCGAGCAAAGGTGAGACTTGTGAACACACATCTTCCCTTCCTGTCCCAACATCTCCAGTAGCCAAAGCTCCTTGGGTTTACTATCTGCCCTCTACAAGCAAGCCTGTCCTTTAGGGACCGGCTGCTCTTCCCCACAGCCAAAGTCCTCATGCCCATACTCTCCTCATCCCATGCAAGCGACCCATGGGTTCAGCCAACATCCAGCCTGGCTGCAGGGACACCGGTCAAAGAAACTGGAATAGGGAAAACACCACCATCGTGTTTCTACTCGGGTAAACACAAGCACAAAGGTCAACAGGGCTATAAATGCCAACAGAACCCTCAGTGGGGATAAAACAAGGGGGAGCAGGACGCTTTACAGACACAGATCTGCTCCCAAAGAGCCCACACCACCAAACCGCAGCCATCGCTATTGAGTATCAGGCTTGAACTAGCAACAGGGTGCCAAAACTGGGCGCCCTGATCGCTTCCCACAGGGACCACCCTGTGTTTTTGGCACACACGCGGCGATGGCAATGAAACCCTAAATCCCTCTCCTTGCTTTCCTGAGTTTGCACACAGAAAACGACGGGAGAGGACGTGGCCCAGCAGTGGGAGGAAGGAGGTTTTTAATTACTCAAGTGTACTCATTGGCACACAGCCCTTTTTGGTTGCCTCTCAATGCAGCTCGCTGGTGTTCCAGAGGGCTGGGCTGGAGAGCACAGATTGTCTCAAGCCAGCAGGACACACAGGCCATGAATCATGTTAATTAGAACTGAAAAGAGCTCAGTGAAATCACCAACCTGACCGCTGCTGGCTTTGCGCTGAGCAGGGTACGAGCTCCATCGTGGGGAGGCAGAGATGGGGCTAAGCTTGGCTCACCCCATTCAACTTGGTGGCTGGGACCAAGCTCGCTTCTCCTTCCACCACCACCACCTCATTCTTCGTGCCCGCCCCAGAGACACCAGCTTCCCAAATCCAAACTGATGGAATTTCACACGTGTCGCACCGCGGCATTTACCCAATATCAAGCATCCTTAGATGTCTTCTTCTTTTGTTCCCAAACGCTGCACCTTGAAGCGATCCCTTCCTCACCAGCAGCTTTTTGTCCCTGCTATAGGTTAGACCAAGCAGCAAAGCAGCTTGAAACAACTCATTTGGGGTGCAAGAACTCCCCACTGAGTTTGGGCAAGGAGACAAGCTGCTCTGGCCCCAGCATCTCATGGCCCAGACATCACCTTCCAGCCTCTGCACCATCAGCTATGCTGTAAATGATCAGCCAAACTAGACCGCTGCCAGAGGCAGGAGCATCGCAGCGCAGATTTATTTCTGTGATTATCCCATTTTATTGTTATTTATTAGGATTAATTAAAGGCTGGGCTGTGAACAACTCAATCCCAACTCAGGCACAATCCCGCTGCTCTCCTACTCTTTCCTATGACGTTTGTGCACTGGTGGCAACAGACGTTTGGCCATCAATTCCTAAGCAAAGGGGAAGTTAGGGTCAGATTGTCCCATGCTCCCAGGGATCCCGTATGGATGCATGGACAGCCCAGTGTGTGGCTATCACAGAGAAGCTTTGTTACTAGTAAATATTAAGCCAAAGCTCTCATTATCACAACTCAATCTGGTTTCCCTCTCAATGCTTTTTGCTCTATTGGGTTAGGTCATGCACGAGCAATTTCTACCAGTCTAGGATTTACAGCATCTGCTCCTACAGACCGTGTGTGCTTGCAGCACCGTCTGTCACCCCCCCCCCTCCCCCCCAACATGCAATGCCCATACTGAGGGCACACATGCTCATCCACATGCATGGCAAATAGCATGTACACCTCCAGCAATAACCCTGCTGACCCCTCCTGCAAGCAGGACATGGAATCAACCAGGTTGGAAAAGACCTTTCAGATCAGCAAGTCCAACCATTCCCCAGCACTGCCAAGGCCACCGCTAACCCATGTCACCCAGGTGGTCCTAATGGGGGTTTTAGGCTCATCCATTTGGTTGACAGAGCGGTAGGGCTTTTGGCATGCCCATGGGGTTGGACTAGATGATCTCCAAAGGTCCCTTCCAACCCTATTCTGTGATCAGGACCAGCACCACCCCAGCCATCCTCACCCTCAACTCCCAAGATCAGCTGAAGGGCATCCCTGCAGCTCACACCGATGCGACACCACCAAAGATGCAGCCTGAGGATTTCTCCATCACTCACAGGACCGAAAACTGCTTCCCAGCACAGAGAGGATGGTGTCTGCCCGGCAGGATTTGACCAACAGATTAACTCAGCAGTGGGATCTGATAGGAAATGCTGGACCCTACTGGGGCTGGCACCTGCCTCCACTCCCCTCCACAGCAGCCAGAGCATCGCCAAAGGCTGTGGAGTGAGGAGATGCCCTTTAGATCCGCTGCCACCCCAAAGCCCCTTCACAATCACACTGAGCTGGTCAAAAGCAGTGCTCAGGAGTGGAAAATAAAACCCCTTTGTGCTTCTCTGCCCAGACCAGAGTTTTGTTGCTGTTGCTGCAGAGGGAGTTTATACTCCGGCCTGGGAAGTCCTTGCCTTTCACACCAGCTCATGTCCCTGCCCTTCCCTTCTGCCCTCTGCCTGGCTTTAAAGGTATCTGGCACCTCCTTGACAAGGAGGGTGAGTTAATGTGTGTTTGTAAAGTACCTGATCTCCCGGACTGGAAGTTTATACATGCAAATGATTCCCACTAATGACATTAATAATAATATACTGGGCTCCAAAAGATCTGCCTTGGTTCAGTGCCTGGGACCCGCAGAGCTGCAAACAACTCCCAGTGTGCTGCCTTAGCCGAGCTATTGGCAAACACCAAGGAAACGGGAGGAAACCAGGCTGGGGAGGGAGGAAGAGCTGTAAAAAGAGCCAAAGCTCCCACTTTAGAGCCTGAGCAGAAGGGTATGGAACAGCCACGGGTCCCACGAGCACCTCTGGGTGCACCCAGCACCCCACCGGTGCTGGCAGAGGTAATGGCAAGGATTGGTGCAAAGCAGGCAGGTCGTGCTGCAGCAGGCAGGCATGGCTTGTCTGGAAAAGTCTTTATCTCTCTGCAATGCAGCAGTGCACAAGCACCTTTCCAAGTCCCATGCTCGCCTCATCCAGCCTTTCTATTTATCCTCCTATTGTCTCTGCTAACAACGGGGCTCTGCACATCTACAGCATCTTCCATCTCGGCACGTGAGGCAAAGCATCAATGAGGGCAGCAACTCCCGAGACCACACATAGAGGAAGCGTGTCCCAAACCTGGAGCTGACCCTGGAGCGTGCTCCTGGCCCATCTGCTTGGGTGCCCTCCAAAAGTGCTAATGGCACTGGGAATGGGGGTGATGCCAGCACCAAAATGCCTGTAGGCAGCTGTGCAGGGACACGCTTGGTTTACTAATGAAATCCACCAGTCAGGGAGCTCCTGCAGTGCCGGGATCCTGCTCGGAGCTCAAGGAAGGTGTTGTTCCCTCCTTGTTTTCTCCTTGCTCACATTCCCAAAGCCCAAGGGGTTGGTCAGGGGGCTCCCGGATGCCAGCAGGCAAAGAGCCCTGGGTGAAAGCCACCCCTTTCACAGTGGTGTTCCAGTGTTGTCTATGGAAGGGTCCTCTTCTGCACGGAGGACATCACCCTAAGCCAGGCCCAGGCTCTGGCAGCTGCCTGCACGCTGGCTTAGAGGCTTCAAAAGGAGGTGTGGGAAATGCCACGAGAAGAAAATAACTCCATCATGATCTCATCCTCTCCCCCCAAGTGTTACAGAGCAGCTTAAACCCTGTAAAAGCAGGTCTCCTCATCGGAGGAGGTGTGGAGAAGAAGCCTCCTCTCTCTGCCTCCAAAAACCTGGAGATCTCTCTCCTCGCTACACACTTTCCTTGGGAAAAAGGCTCCTTTCCCACCTAAAATCCCTGGATGGAGCTACTCGAGACACCCCCAAGTCCGCATCCTGCTCAGCCCCGCCAGCATCTCCTCCTCCAGGCTCCGCTCCCTGCAGTTAGTGCTGAACTCTCCCAATTACAAGCTGTGCCCCTGCATAATTCCTGGCTCTGCTTTGCTCAGTTGACACTAATAGCCCAGGAATAAAGCGATGCCATCCACCCCACCGGCCTGCAAAGGAGCACATTTAACTAAGTACCAGGCAAGGGACTGCTGAGCTTAACTGCACTGCAAATGTATTCCAAAGGAAGCGATGCACTTAACTTCTCACAAGTGGGAAATTATCACTGAAGTGCCTTTTCCTTAGAAGTTGAGGCACAAAACAGGAACGGTGAGGGGTGAGAGCTCTCTGTAAGACCTGTGGAGAGGGAATGAGGAGGGAGCTGGAGCTGGCTGCTAAAGGATGCTCCAGGAGGCACCAGGACAGGAGGAGCAGGCACAAGAGGAAGGGAGAAGTGCTGCAAACAGAGGGCTCTATGGAGATATTGTGGGGAAATCAATTCAGGGAAGAGCACAAAATGAGGTACCAGGTTTTCAAAGCACTGGCAGAGCTCTTCAGGAGCACATAATAGGGGTTGCAATGGGGAGATGAGGGGAGTTCGCATTGGTACCGGTGGCAGCTGATCACCCTGGAGCACATACATGCTACTACACATATGTGCATATATATACACACACACATATACATACGTTATAAACTAATACCTGTATATTCGTAGCATAATCATGGGTTACCACATCACTTTCCTCCACCAGTTCTCCCTCATGCTCCTAACTGCAATGTCACCACAGCACCCAAGCTTCTATTGCTTCTACAAGCAGATGGGGAGAGACTGACATAGGAAGGACAGTGAACAATCTCTTTAGATGGAAATAGAGAGGTGCTCCAAGTACCACAAGACCCCATGGGAGGAACAGGACATCCCAAACCTTTGGTGATGAATCCCTATGCTGTGCACCACCGCTCCAGGTCCCAGGATAATGGGGAGAGGATCCTCCCCTTTGGTAAAAGAAGAGGCTTCCCAATCCAAGGTCCCAAATGACCAAGACAAGAAGGTAACGTGTGCCTTTTTGCTCTGACATCTATCTCCTCAGTGGCCATCTTCTTAGCAGGAACCTACACAGCTTCTTACACTCGAAACCCACCACCCATGCAGATCTTTGCCACATGAACAACATTTGAGCACCCAGTCTCATGACCTCCCATCACTATGGGATGGGGGCTTCAAATCAAATGGTGCAGCAAAGGAAGTGCAGAACCAGAGGCGGGGAAGTGGAGGGACAGGAGGGATGTCAAGGAAGGAAACAAGACGGAGCCAAAAGCTCATAGACAAATCCCAACCATGCCACTCACACCAATCCCCACTCCCCATTTACAAACCAGCACAGATGAGATTGAAAACAAGAGTGGGACTGAGGCAAAGGCCCCTTCCCAGCACAGACCCCCCCCTTTTCCTTCCCTCTCCCCTTGAGGACATCATCCTTAAAATATATTTCATTTCACAGCTGCATTATGGTACCACAAAATCCTGCGAATCCAATTTAAGAACAGATTACCTCCTCACTTACTTCATTTGAAGCAATTACATGTTAATTTTCATTGAGACCAGCCTAATGCATACCAATCTGATGCTGCAATCTCATTTGAATACTTGAGGGAACACTAGTTGGGCTCCGGGCTCGGGAGGCTCATATTTAAAGGGCCACTTCAAATTTCCTTTCCCTTTTCCCCCTGTTCTTTACACCTCCATCACACTTGTGGTGCTCCCTCCCTCCCTTCCCCGCATTCCCAACAGCTGGTATCACTTGGAAGACCAACTCCAAAAGCCAAATAAGCATTGTGGCAAAGCCTGCAGAATGATGCTGTGCTGCTCCCCCAGGCCAAAAAGCAGTAGCCCATCTTTCTGCATCAAGAAACCACCTTCCAGCATCACCCATCAGCAAAACGTGTTGCTACCAAGCATCTCTCTGCAAAAACAGCTCCTCCTCCTCCTCCTCCTCCCAGACCAAGAACAGTGTCTGCTAGGCTTGTAGCTGATGGTTATCTTCTTCTCCCTCACGCTCACTTATCTAACCAGGCCCATGGTATCGATCGGTGTCTCGGACACCAAGGTTTGAGTAATTAAGGATGCCAAGAGAGTGGGGATTCAGCTCCTGGATGTCGCTCTGTCTCGCTGTACACATCCCGGTGATGAGCATTCATGTTGGAGGCTGCACCTTAATTAGATTTTGCAGATTGCAAAAGGCCCTGAGACACTTGTGCAGACACCATATAAATGTATATTGCATTGTACTGTAATTAATCCAAGGTGACGCAGAGGCAGATGGAGCAGGAGCAAGGGACTGATGCACGGCGACAAAACCAGCCCGAAGACTTCAGCACATCAGCTGCAAACTGGGAAGGCTCCTTCTGCCACCCACAACGTGCTGATGACCACATGTTGGACAATAGGTATTTGGACATCATGTATGGACATCAGATGTGAGGGTCTCAGAAGCGAAAGGCTTCCTGGGGCCTCCTCACCAAGTAAAAGCTCCCACTGTTAATGATGCCCAAAGAGATGGTGAATGCTGCATCCCTGGCAGTGTTCAAGGCCAGGATGGACAGGGTTTGGAGCAACCTGCTCTAGCGGAAGGTGTCCCTGCCTGGAACCATATGAGCTTAAGGTCCTTTCCAACCCAAACCACTCTATGATTAAGCAGACACCTTTTCCTCCGCACAGGCAGTTGAGCAGCCAGAAAGACAATAAGGAATAAAGACAAGCACAGATTAATTGCAGCTCCTCCTCCCCCAAAGAAATCATTGATTTTTCTTGTTACCTATTGTCTATGCCACTGCTGAAAGCACCCGGGTGTCACAGCCCTGGGCTGCATCAGTCCCTCGTGCCCCACGGCACACAGCCAGGATGCTCCACGAGCACTGAATACACCCATGCAAGTCACCTGCAGAGAGCTGAGGAGGGGTTTTGCACGTGAGAAACTGTGGGATTTAGCCCGAGGCCTCTTTTTCCTGACTGTTACAAGCTCTCCTGGAAAACAGAGATCAGAATCCAGATTTGGCTGGTGCAGAGCTGCTGTCTGTGCCCACGGGTGCTTTGCCTGCAGCGGAGAAGCTCTGCTGACCTTGAACACACACAGGCCTGGAGATGAGCTCCCTTCGTATATGACTGCCTCGCCGTGACACTGCTCCCTTTGTCCTGGGCCAGCCAAGAGCTGTCCCGTGCATTTGGGATCTCCCTTTAGTATAATTGATGCCGTACAACTCCTGCTGCTCGAGCTCAACCTCCTTGGCCTCCAGGAAGCCATCTGAAACACTAAGGAGGTGTCAACCTGGAGCTCTGCCACCATCACATTGGACCCTTTATGCACTGTGGGACATGAGACCCCTGGGGAACATCATGGCTGCTGTCTGTCCCTACCCCCTGAACGATGGTCATGGCCATCACCGAGACAAAGAAAGAGCTGACATCCCATGGCTTTGCTCTCCTTCCCTGGGGAACATCCCTTCCCGCTCCATCTCCCATCACACATCCTAAAAGCTCCTCTGCAGCGAGCAAGGAAGGAGGTGCCTCTACTGGCAGACAGGGATGCTGATGCCAAGGTGATACAAGGACACAGTGGATGCTGGCAACGCCAGCACCGACCTCTTACGGTTTCACCCTTAGCGAGGTGGGTACCACAGCATCCTCCACATCTGGCTGCAGACCGTGTTCGGCAGGAGGAGAATCAGCCATGCTCCACCTGCAACGCAGGGCTGTGGTGCCTCAGGGACACCCTTTCACAGCACCAGGAGAGAGTCCCTGCATGCACCTTTGAAAGCAGGTCCTTTATAGTTTTCCATTTTGATGTCACATCTGTAAGAATAGATGGTGGGGTTTCCTTTTCTTCTCCTCGCCCTCTCCTTTTCAAGAGGAGATGTCACGCTTTGAACTCTAATCTTTATTTAGTTTATTTCCCTAGGAAAGGTTTAGCTCCCCACTGAGCGCAGAAGGACAAAGAGAAAAGGGAGGTGGGGAGGAAGCCATCCGAAAGTGCTCAGATTTAATTTAGTATCAGAGGGACAGGAAGAGAAATCTGTGCTTGATCAAACAGACTGAAGTACCTTGCACCAAAAGGACTGTCAGTAAATGGAAACTAGTTAAGGAATTACATGAAAGGCATGGGAGATGCTCGAGAAGCAGAAAAGATGCTGTAACCAAGTGGAAAACCAACCCCATCAGTCCCTAACCACCGGAGCAGCGCGAATCGGTAGGTGAAGTATTTGCTCTATGAAAACAGCAGGCAATGGAATGTGAATGAGGGGTTTGATGAAGTCCTGAGCCAGCTCAGCACACACCGTGCCCCCATAGGAGCAGCACTGGTGGGGTTTTCACCTCCTCACATCCCTGCATAGTTAAAACAAGTACAGGCAGTCAAAGGAAAACAGCACCCTGGGGGGCTTCATGGTTTCCTTCTCCTCCTTGGCACCTTCCAGCTCGAGTGTGCTCAGTTTATAAAGCCAAAGAGATTGGGTTCTCTGTTTATTTCTGTCCCTCTTTTGCTTTGGTTTTAATCCACTAACAGCGCTTTGCAACTGGGGCTGGGATCTGAAAAGCCCTCCCAGGACAGTGGAATACAGTGATTTAGGGAGGGGAAGAGCAAGAAGAGGAGGAAGAGCACAGTAAATAGCCTGTGGCAGAGTCAGAGGTGGACATGATGGTGACCAATTCATCCTCAGCTTCTATCCCAGCCATTCCAACCCCTCCTTGCCAAAGCCTTGGAGAGTCCAGATCCTGCTGCTGCCTAAACTGTGACCTGCCTGACTTAGCATGGCAAGCTTTTCAATAGGAAAAAGAGCCACCGTTTGCTTTCATGCAAAGCAAAGCCCAAGGGTTGCATTAGATTAGCAGCCTGGCTCTTCCCAAGGCATGGGAACTTTGATCACTTAATATGTATGCGCCATGTCAGAGCAAGCAGGTCTCCAAACCCCTGTAAATGTTTTATTAGGGCAGCTCTGGCTTTCCTGGTCAAGCCTTGCCCCTTTTAGACTCTGGGGATCCCCTTGTGATCGGAGAGATGCTGCTCATCATCTCCCTCTTGCCCAAGAAGAGCAGTGCAGCTCCTGCCTTGCTTTTCCCTCTCATTGTGCTTTAAGTGCTTTACAGTGGCCTGGACACTCCAAAACTGCCCCTACCTTCCTCAAAGCACCTCCTCTTGCGTCTCGAATGGATGGGAATATAGATCATAACTAGAGCAAGGCTCTGCTCTGCCTCCTCCAACACCACCAAAGCCCTTGGGGACATATTAGAATCACAGAGCCACAGAATGGTTTGGGTTAAAGAGACCTTAAAGCTCATCCATTCCCAGTCCCCTGCCACGGCCAGGGACCCCTTCCACTGGAGCAGCTTGCTCCAAGCCCCTGGGTCCAACCTGGCCTTGAGCACTGCCAGGGATGGGGCAGCCACAGCTTCTCTGAGGACCCTGTGCCAGCGCCTCAGCACCCTCACAGGGAAGAATTTATCCCTAATATCTAATCTCAGTCTCCCTTTTATCAGCTTAAATCCATTCCCCCTTGTCCAGTCACCACACGTGCTTGTCAAAAGCCCCTCTCTAACTTTCTTGCTGGCCCCTTTAGGTATTGGAAGGCTGCTCAAAGGCAATTTGTGGTTAGAAATGTCACCTTTGCCATCAACTCCAAGGAAAAAGAAAAAGCTTAAGTTCCCCCTTCTACTGCCCCTCTCAATTCAACATGAATATAACATCGCTCAGCACTGAATTTCCAGCTCCCAGAGCTGGGTTTCAGATTAGGAAACAGTGCATGAAGAAAGAACGGGGCTAGATATGATCTCAGCATACAAGGACTCCTATTCAGAGGACACTGGACCAGGATTGCAAATACAAGTGCACATCCCCACATACATCTGTGTCTCGAGAAGCCCTAGAAGAGCCATTCTGGGGGAGCAACGACACCGTTTGTGTTCTATTAAGGCAGCTCCCATTTATATTTTCCTGATTCTAAACCGTATTTACATCCCAAAATGACAAGAGAAGCCTGGTGCCAAGAAAATAGGGGATTTTTATAGCTCTTGTTGCTGCAAGAAATTACCAAGACAACAAGTCACTAAGTTCTGAGAAAGGATTTGACATTTTCCTGCGTAAAAATAGCACCTGAAGTGGCATCACTTGGGATAACACCTTATGGGCAAGTTGCTACCAAAGCCACTGGAGAACGAAACCCTTCCCACAGCATGGCAAAACTCATCTATGGGATGCCACCAGGGATGCTTCGCTGCCTCCTTTTTCTATAGGATTTGACACTGATTTGCACACAACCTTATTGGTCTTGTCCCTATTAAGTTTG
>NDXB01001257.1:53320-84882 GCA_002631895.1 Agapornis roseicollis | reverse complement strand
ACACAGGGGCTTGGAGCAAGCTGCTCCAGTGGAAGGGGTCCCTGCCCGTGGAAGGGGTCCCTGTGCATGGCAGGGGTTGGAGCTGGAGGAGCTTTCAGGTCCCTTCAATACAAACCATTCAATGACACAATGATCTTTGGCTTGCTTTAGGAAGCCTGGCCAGCATGTGTTATAGTGGGCTCCTCTCAGTGAACCATGGCCAAAGGGTGCTGATAACTCCTACAAGCTCCATAGGCAAAATGCTCATGATGGGGGCAAAGTCTCCTCTAACACAATTCAGGCTTCTCTGGTCCAGACGTGTCACCTGCAAATCACTGCAGCCTGCAACACACACAGGGGTCCCTGTACAAAGGGAAAGCATCACCTGGCCAAGGCTGAGGCTCCCAGCAGGAAAAGCTCTGATGTGCGGGGACAAACAGTGTGTTTTCTCCCCAGAGCTATCACCTTGAAGACTTAAAACACCCCCCACTGCATGTCCTGAAACGCTTTGCAGCAATGTTGTTCAGTCTCCTGAATGGCTTCCCCTAAAATAGAGCTTTCAGCCTCCAAAGGAAAAGTTCCAGAAAGACAAAATGAAAGAAGAGAACAAACAAGAATAAGAAAAGCCCAAAGCTGTTCAGTGCAGTGGGAGCTGTTTCTGAAAGGGCTGTTCTGGGGGATGCTGTTTGCACCTGCAGACAGTCACATGCAGACATCATTTGCAAACCAAGACATCCAGACAAGAAGCTTCCCAAGTCAATATTTTTGCTTCTTAGAAGAACACAAATGAACCCAGCTGCAAAGGAGCTTGGGTGAGCTGCAGGGGGCTGCAATCTGCAGCAGGACCTTCTTGAGGTTAGCTAATGCCCAGCTCCTGAAACATGAGCATGATGTGTTAGGTTCACCTCTCATTCTCAATTGCTTTGCAGCTGTAGTTTTCATAAAGTTTCCTTACTAGCATGGACTATTTCTCTGTTTTTCCCCCTTTTTCCTTTTCCAAATCCTCACTGACTGTGGGGTCAGAGTGACAGAAGAACACAGGTTTTATCTCTTTTGCCATGTTCGGATTACTGTAATCAGCAATGGGGAAACTGAGTCACAAGGACCAGTGACAAGCTCAAACTAGCAGCAAGGTGTGGAGCAATGCAAGGTCCTCTGCAGATGAAGGAGAGCTTTCATTGCTAAACAGGAGGATGACTAGAGAAAGGCAGCCATGCATGGCATGCTGTTCTATGATTCTATGCCTAATGTAATTTATAGGTGGATGGCTGAAGTAATGGGAAGTGACACTACCTCTCACCCAGCAACCACAATGCATCACGGCCCAAAAGACCAGAGCTGACAGAAGGCATGGTTCAAAGTGGTGAGACATTTCTTTGACTCACAGATGTTTGGTAACAGCAGACCCTCAAGTTGAGCTCTTCAGCCACATTCATGTCATGACCTGCATCCCAAGGAGGATTTGGTCCAGGATGAGGACTCTTGTGAGATGCTTTGTGCCCTGGCTGAAAGATGGGACACTGAGATGAGCTCTTAGGCACAAGCTCTTCCCTATGAGGGGCTTGGAGCAAGCTGCTCCAGTGGAAGGGGTCCTTGCCCATGGCAGGCAGTTGTAGCTGGTTGACCTTTAAGGTCCCTTCCACCCAAACCACTCTGTGGCTCTATGATTCTATGACCTCCCACATGAGCATTGCTCTGATCAAAGATGATCAGGGGACTGGAGCATCTCCCATACAAAGACAGGCTGAGAAAGTTGGGGCTGTTCAGCCTGGGGAAGAGAAGGCTGCGTGGAGACCTCAGAGCAGCTTCCAGTATCTGAAGGGGGCCTATAGCGATGCTGCGGAGGGGCTCTTCATCAGGGACTGCAGTGACAGGACAAGGGGGGAACGGGTTCAAACTGAAACAGGGGAGGTTTAGATTGGATCTAAGGAAGAAATTCTTTGCTGTGAGGGTGCNGACAGGACAAGGGGGAACGGGTTCAAACTGAAACAGGGGAGGTTTAGATTGGATCTAAGGAAGAAATTCTTTGCTGTGAGGGTGCTGAGGCACTGGAATGGGTTGGCCAGGGAGGTTGTGAGTGCTCCATCAGTGCCTGGCAGTGTTCAAGGCCAGGTTGGATGGAGTATTGGGTGTCATGGTTTAGTGTGAGGTGTCCCTTGTCATGGCAGGGGGGTTGGAACTAGATGATCTTGAGGTCCTTTCCAACCCGAACTATTCTATGTTCTATGATTCTATTCTATGATCGCCGAAACTCCTGCATGTGTAGCACAGCTGTTTATCAGGGATACCCCAGAGAGCAAGTGATGATGGTTTGCTGGTAATGCTCCAGGCAGGGTGCAAAGCAGCAGCCCAGGAGTCCACAGCTCAGCTCCTCTCTAACTACTGTTAAGTGGAGGGAAAAATGATAACCCTTGGAGTGAGGACCCTTGGGGGAAGCAATTAGCAGGCACCCATCTGTGCTGTGTGCCGGCAGTGGAACCTGGTGCCCAAGTGTCCCAAAGGTCACAGCTTGAATTAATAAAGGGCTCTTCCTGGAAAGGCAGACTGGTTTTCCATGCTGGAGCAGCAAGCAGCACTCATTAGGTAGAGCTCAGGGCTGTGCTAATGAGCTCAGAGACGTCTCACCTGGAAGCACACAGGGCTGAATCCTGCTCGGTGGGGGTAAGAGCTGTTCCCAGTGTGGTCGGTGTCCAGGTGAGACTGCAGTGATGAAGCCCCAGCTCCCTCCGAGGCTACTGCTGAGATTTGCAAGGAAGGATGAGCAGAGCTAGGCCTTGCCTGGGTGCTCAGGCTTGATTACCCCTGGGGAGAGTTTGCCTTCAGATCAGCACTGTGTTTCATTGTCAGGGCACTGCAGGAAGGATGTTTCACCTGTAGATAAAAAGGCAGCTGTTAATACCCACCATCACCACAGCTCCCACTTCCCACCGCTGCTGCATCTACCCTGGCATTACACAGCAGCAGTTTATGGGCTTGTGGAAATCAGTTCACTGCTCAGTTTGCTTCAGGGAACAACATGGATTTGTTCTGAGCATTGCCTTCCACATGAACTGACGTTTCCTACTCCTGTGTCCTGGGACAGAGGAGTCCTACTCCCTCTTGGACTTGATGATCTTAGAGGTCCCTTCCAACCTGGTGATTCTCTGCCAGTGTTATCACAGCCTGAGCTGCTCCTGCTTACACCTCAGTATGGGAAGGGCTCAGCTCCTTTTCAGCCCTAGGCCACCTGATTGAGCAGCTTGGCAGGAGCTGTGGGTCTTGCTTGCATTTCTCATCTTTCTCCTATGAAGGGGAGCGAGCGTTTTACACTGTCCTTTTTGCCTCACAGGTAACCCTGGCAATAGGTAACTTAGGACATGGCAATCACCTTTACTGCTCTTGTTCTGTGCCTGGGATGCATTATCGCCTGTGTTGAGCCTGGATCTTTGGGACTGACAGTCTGAGGCTTGTCTGCTCAGAGAGTCCCAGTTTTGTAAGGGTGTCCCTACCCACTGTGGTCAGGAGATGGGGAGCACAGAACTGGACACTGGTGCTTTGGCTCTTCCCATGATGCTCCAATTTCACTCTACTGACAAGTCACATCCCCCCCCGAACCATCACACACGGAGTTGGAACTGCTGGCAAAGATCAAAGAGGACAAGGAGGTGGCAGACACCTTCGTTATTTTAGGAGTTGAAAGGGATGTTTACAGCTTCCTGAGTGAGGGTGTGCCTCTGAGGCAACATTCCCAGCACCCTCAGCACTGTTGCTGTCATCTCCCATGATTAAACTTGTTCCCTTTTGATCCTCCTGTGCAACGGGATCAAAACGAAGCAGGCAAAGATACGAGATGCAGTAGTATTTAGTCAGCACCCTGTTCAAAGGCTCGACTTCCTTGCTGAGCTGGAGATAATTGAGCAAATCAAATATGCGGACAACAAGAAGGAAAACGGATCCTGAAGAGTCAACTGTGTCATGGGGGCAAGCACTGTGCTTACACTTGACTTTGATACCATCACTGTGGAAGGGCTAAAGAGATTGACATTCCAGAGGGGAGCGAGCACTGAATTTGAAGGATGGCTGGGAAGCCAGGAGGTTCCCTACAGATGCAGGAAGCTGCTGAGCTCGATAAACAGCTCCGCTTCTCTCTGCAGCAGAAGAAATAGAAATTGCCTGCTCCCAGAATTCTTCCTCCCTCCAGTGGAGAAGCCTCCCTGGGGTTACAGAAAGGCATCAAGATAGCAGCTCCCATCAAAAGCTCTGCAAAACCTCAGAGAAGACCCCAAGTTTGTTGAGTCAAAGTGCTCCACAGCCAAGCATCTGTTCCCAGGATTGCCACTGGGGAGCGTCGCATGTGGGTTCCATGTGCATCTCAGACCAGAATGAACATTATGTGTCTGATAAGGTGAGTTCATATGATTGTTTTTCATGTTCTTCAACGGTTTACCACTGTGCCTCAAGAGAAACAGAGCAGGCAAGAAGAGGTACAAATGGAACAGGGCACAAGCAATATCCCATAAGAGAAAGTAGATGGGATAGAGAGAGGACATGACCTGATGTCTTCAGGTCCCGCACAGGGAGTAGAGATGAAAAAGTACCTGAAAAGGAAACTAAGAGGCCTCTGCTCTGCTTTGCCCTACTTTGTTTCCCACTGAAGCATCTGACGGCATCACTGCTCTGGGTGATGGCTTCAGTGGGGAGCTTGACTGTACCGATGAGCAGAAGCTCATCAGTCAACGCCTCAGGAGACTGGGCAGGAGGTTTCTGGCTCAGCCTCTCAACAAGATAGACATGAGTTTGAGGATGTTTGTGTCACAGGTAGGCTCTGCCTGGAATGAATCCAGGTGGAGCTGAGCCCAACATGCTCAGGAGAGGAGCAGTTGACAGGCCACTCATGTGGAGGTGTCCAGAGCACAGCAGCACATTCCCCACTGCTAACACAGCCTTGCCATGGGAGATACCTGCTAATGGAAAGTGTCTGTGAGGCCCATGGCTCCATACCTCCGGGATGTCCTTCAGGATGAGGATTTCCTAACTCCAGGAACAGCTTATTGCAGAGGCATTTACTCTGCCTTGTTCTCTGTCCTCAGAGCTGTGTGTGGCTTGCAAATTGTCTTCTTTCCCCTTCCTCTGCCTCAGCAGATGTTTTCAGGGGGGGAAGAAGGCTGTGGAAGGGAAAACTGGAATTGTACAAGATGTGACACAGGGGAAAAGAAAGGGGAAACCCAAAAACGTGGTTCCAAACTCCCATTCCTCAGACAGCCACAGGAGATGCAGGATTTATCAGCCTCCATCTCAACACTGAGCAGTTCTAGCTTAGAAAGAGTGATACATGCAGAGCACAAAGTCTGCCAAACGGTGCTGAATGGAAGCAAAACCCAGGGCAGCCCATAAGTGGACTGAAAACAAAGCAGGAGGCCATGGAGCTGAGCTGGTTGTTGTGACGGGCTGCAAGCCACCATCCTCCAGAGAACAGCAAACCCCATTACATACTGGAGGAGAAAGGGTCTCTGCTCTGACAGTCTGGGACTGATGCTTGGTGGCCTGGAGCAGGGGACCATTCAGTGTCTTTACTAGTCAGTGTTCTTCCAGAATGAGAGGGTCATGTCTAAAAGAGGGTGAACAGAGACCAGACATAAGGAAGAATTCTTTTTTATGATGAGGGTGGTAAAACACTGCAACAGGTTGCCCAGAGAGATGGTAGATACCCCAACCCTGAAAACATGCAGGGTCAGGTTAAACATCCTATTCTAGTTGAAGATGTCCCTGTTCATTGCAGGGGGGCTGGGCTGGATGAGCCTTCAATGTCCCTTCCAACCCAAACTATTCTATAATTCTATGATTCTATGTCTTGTCCTATTGGTTTCCCTTGCATCAACAAGGAGGCAGGATTTGGGTCCTCTCCTGTGGCCAGGCTGCATCTGCTCCCCTGCAAGGGGCAGTGCATCAGTTCAGCCTGTGCTCCTGCAAATGATAAAGCTGGTGACATGATAAAACTCCCAGCAGAATGTAACCCTCAGCAAAGAGTCTATCATCCTGGGGGTTTCTATCCTCAGATTAAGCCTGGTAGATGTGATTTTCTGGGGAGGATTTGGGGCTCATCCTGGGGTTCACTATTTAGCTGTGATTTACTCTCCCTATCCAACTACTCAGCCTAACTCAGAGCTATTTGGAACCACTTCCCACTTGCTGTGCATGGCTCTTCAAGGGCAAGGAAATCCATTCTTGCTGTCTGTAAAGGTATCTTTATTTTGCCATTATAAATTTCAGTCATTTTCCTGCAAATCTCATTAAAACACTGGGGTTACAGCAAGAGTTTTTCACAATGAAAGCAGCTCCAGCCTCAGCCTTTCATTCACGTCCATGAAGATCCATCTGCCGCAGTACAGAAAGCACAGAAATAATGAGCAGAAATGTGTGTGGTGATCACTTTCTTCACTCCCACCTAGCAGCTGTCACTGTGAGCTCCCCTGCCTGTTGTGAAGGAATATAAGGAACATTCTCTGCCCTTGTGGCTTGGAGTGAGTAAATACTGAGAAACAGGCTATGGCAAGTTTGCCCATCATCAGGCTCTGTTAGCAGCCAGGGCTGAAGAGGAATCACAAGTCACCCCTGAGACCTGCTGCAAATACTAGAGCAGGGCGGATCTTTGTTGTGCGTTAGATCTGCATCTCTCCAATGCTGATGGGCTGCTCTCAGATGCTTTGTGGGACCCACTGGAAGAGTGGGAAGTGGCACCTCTGCAGTGCTCAGTGCATTTCCCTCTGTTTTCCTGGACAGAGCCTTCCCACACACACAGAGCTTGCTTTGCCTGACACATCCTCAATGCTCAACATTCCCATGGTCCCAACTGGGACCTTCTTGCCTGACACATCAGAGGCATCACCCACGTTGAGCCTGTGCAGCGGGGATTTCTGCTGTTCAGATAGAAAGAACCAACTAGAAGAGCTGCAGCCCCAATGGGAAATGAGACAACCTGCCATCTGCCATCACTGCATGCGTCTGTACCTCTCCGTATCCCTGCCACATCTGCAGTATCTGAGCTGCACCTCAGAGGAGGGTTTGGAATAGAGAAGTTGCCTTGGCACAGCTTGGGGCTGCCCAGATTCTAGACACCTCCTGTCCTGGGAAGACCTAAGGATTGCAGGAGTGCTCTATCTCCTCATCTAACACATCTGCTCATTAAAGTGCACCCAGCTCCCTGCAGACCCCATAATGAGGCATCTAAAAACATGTATTCAGCGTTCTCCCCTGATGAGGTGCCTTTGACAGGGAACAGTGACATCCATGTAATTAACACGACCATCAAGGAAACCACGGCTCGTTTTCTCTGCTGAGTTATAACCTGCCTCCTGACAAAACATGTTCTGCGGCTCCCAGGATACAGATACCCCCTGCTCCATTCTCCCTTCACATACAGGACAGCTCCACAGTTGGATCTCAGGGCCAAGGGTCAACTGCAGCACCATCAGGGAGGGGATCTCAGCCGCTTGCATGCTGGCAGCAGGGAGATGAGATGATGTGTCCCTACCTGCCCATTTCCCATCCTCACCACTGCATCTTCACAGAGCATCTGCTCTTCGCTGCATGTCAAAACCTGCCAGTGGGACAAGGCTCCAAGGAAGAGGGAGAAGCCGAGCTGGGTGTGAGCCACACATGAAGAGGGGCATCCCCTTCTCTTAGTTAATTCTCCTTATTTAAGCACCTCGGCCTTTGCCCTCCCTGTATGAACTCCCAAATTCCTGCTCAGAATACGGCTGGTGCATCCTCTACATTTAGTGGCATTTTCAGATCTTAGCACTTGGCAGAGGCAAGGTCAGAATCCTGAGCCCAGGAGATGACAGAGGCACATGAGTTAGGACAATGCTTTACCTCCAAGATCTCATCTCAGGGCAAAGGCTGCCCTTACACCAGGGAAGAGAAATGAGGAATAGCTTCGTGAGACCTCCCAAAATGGGTTTTCAAAGCTCCACTGTCAACTTTGTGTCAAAGCAAAAGGGAGACAGACAGCCTGTCTGGGCACTGGCTTACAAACAGATTTATCCAACCATGCTAGAGCAGAAAATCCAATGTACAGCAGCAGAGGCGTGCTAAATACTCCAGAGTGCTTTGTCTTCTGTCAGCCTTAAAATGCAGAATTAGGTCCTGTGAGATGCATCCTTGTACAAGCACCATTAAAATGAGTGAGTCCTCCCAAGGCCCATCTGAAAAATTAACTTTTAATGAAGAAGGGAGCTTGCACTTCCTGACCAAACCCAGCAGAAAAAGAACAAAATCACATTTGGCTTTAAACTATGGCCAAGAAAACACAAAGTTCTTTTCTTTTTTTCAGATTTTGAATAACCTCATGGCAAAAATAGAAAGAAAAAAACCTTGAGGAAAGTGGATTGTCATTAAATTGTTGTCCTTTCACAAACCAGATCCTTCTAGAACCGTATCCTGGGCTGCATCAAAAGCAGCTTGAACAGCAGGTTGAAGGAGGTGATCCTGCCCATCTATTCTGCTCTTGCAGGACCTTGCAGCATTGTGTGCAGTTCTGGTGTCCTCAACATCAAAAGGACATGGAGCTGTTGGAACAAGGCCAGAGGAGGCCACGAGGATGAGCAGGGACTGGAGCATCTCCCATACAAAGACAGGCTGGGAAAGTTGGGGCTGCTCAGCCTGGGGAAGAGAAGGCTGCGTGGAGACCTCAGAGCAGCTTCCAGTGTCTGAAGGGGGCCTATAGGGATGCTGGGGAGGGGCTCTTCATTAGGGACTGCAGTGACAGGACAAGGGGTAACGGGTTCAAACTGAAACAGGGGAGGTTTAGATTGGATCTAAGGAAGAAATTCTTTGCTGTGAGGGTGCTGAGGCACTGGAATGGGTTGGCCAGGGAGGTTGTGAGTGCTCCATCAGTGCCTGGCAGTGTTCAAGGCCAGGTTGGACAGAGCCTTGGGTGCCATGGTTTAGTGTGGGGTATCCATGCTTATGGCAGGGGGGTTGGAACTGGATGAGCTTAAGGTCCTTTCCAACCCAAACCATTCTATGATTCTCTGATTCTATGACATGACCAGCAGAAATGTCTGAACTGTTTGAAGAGAATGCCTTCTCTCTGTTCTACAAGCTTTAGGTAGAAGATTCAAAAATCAAAGAGCATTTCTATTCCTTCAGTGGTGAACCTGAGACTTAGAGCTGTCATAGACATGAAAGGCAAAGCACTGGCTTTCTGGAGCATCACAAGCCATATTCCACATCAAACAGCTCAAGGTAATCTGGCATCCTTGGTGCAGCTGAGTAGCTTTACTCAAAGAACACTGCCCTGCTCTCCCTGGGCAGTTTCTGCTTTTGCAGAAAGTCTGCCTGAAGTTTTCCTATCCTGGTGACACACAGCTCAATGAACCTTTAGCCCAGACTCATAGGTATCTGCAGATGGGCTTCACCATTATGCAGGCTGATTTACTGGAGAATGGCCAAGCAAAACCCTTGTGAGGTGCCACAGAATGCTCACTGCCACGCAGAAAACGCCAGCAACATAAGCAGTAAATACACGCTCTGGAAGATGCTGGTTTGTAGCAGCAGCCCTCGCTCCCTGCTCCCATTAGCTCAGAGCAACTTGCTCTGCACTAACACAGCAGACACCCAGCACAGAGTGGGTTTGTTTCCTCCCTGGTCACGGTCAACATTTACATTTACTCCATGCGCCTGTCCCATTTAGGGAAGCAGAACCACAGCGGCTTTGGGGACTATGAAGCGGAGAGATGGGTTTCATGCTAATTTTCTTTTTAATAAAGAACAAATGGGCAAGAGTTCCACACAAAAGCACAGAGCTACCCTGAATCAGGCAGGAGCGGAGCTCCGAGCAGCACAGCCCTGCTGTGTTATCGTGTTTGGAGGGTGAATAACTCCTACAAATCATTTCTATACGTTGTCGAAATGGAACGCGCAGGGAATAATTTGAAGGAGGGAAGCATTAAGAAAGTGAAGGATACACTGCAGGACTCGTTTGCTCAGCTTCAACTCCTTCCCTTTGTTTGCTGCCCTTGTTCGAGAAATTGTGCCTCGGTTAAACTTAAAATATGAGTGTGATTATAAAACCCAAATATAAACCAACACAGAATAGAAAACACTATTCATAGGCACAGAGAGCAGGAGCTTTACATAATTCCCATAGAGTGTCATGCATTTCTAAGAAAGAGAAAAAGGTCTTGAAAAGGAACAGCTGACGGAGAAATCATTATGAGAGATTTTTATGCTCACAGGATAGTCTTAAATGAGAATAATGTTACTCAGGAAAATAACACTTGCAAAGTTATTTGGTCCTAACTTTCCAAATAGGGGCCTCATGGGGTTTGCTGTAGTGCTGAATCAGGGCAGAAGAGGCAAAACATTTGCACAGGAGGTACACAGAGAAATAAGCACTTCAGGCTTGCGCTTCAGCACTTGCCAGGCTGTAGGAGAGGGTTCCTCCTCTGCCGGTCCCTTCCACAGGCTGGTGAGCAGAGCAGGGATGGACTGGTGGGGACAGGAACATCCTGCATGGGGCTGAGCTATGGCTCACCCAGAGGCACAGCCAGAGCATGAGCCAGTCTTTGTCCAGGGAGAGAAGCAGGCTAAGTATGCATAAAGAGGAGAAGGGGACAAATGATTCTTCAGCAGTGCCTGCCAAGCTCTTCTGGGAATGGCACGGAGGTGGGGAACCGCACCAAGTCCTGCTGATGGCACAGCACGAAACCTAGAGCAGGGCTCATGTCACACCTGCAGCAAACAGTGTTGAAGGATCAATGTCTTGAACTCAGGGAGGGAGGACGTGCTTTGAGTTTTCCTCTGCCTGCTTGAGTCTGCAAGATTTACTCGAGCCAGATTTTAAAGTCAAAGATTAAACTCATCTAAGTTCAACCGGGACAGAAAGGGCCCTCAGAAATGCGGTGTTGGCAGCAGATATAACAAACTGCAAAGTCAGGGGCAGCCTTTGCTCCCTTTCTCTACTGCTCTGTGGAGTGTTGTGGCAGGAGGACAGGCAGGGGCTGCTCGGCAGCATGAGCTGGGACTGGCCCTTTAATCAGAGTTTCAAGTCTAGTGCCAAGTGCTTGCTTCCAATTTTCATGTATTTATTTATGCTTTTAATTCTCTCCTGGATGCTAGGAAACATATTTGCATTTCATTAAAATGTATTTTCCCCACTTAGTTCTGCATTCTTTCCTGGCAAATGTTCCCTTTTTGTCATTTTCCCTGGGCCTGGAGCAGACTCAACACGTTGCAGCTGCTTTGCTTTAGCAGCCGCTTGAACCTCAGGACTGTGCTGCTTGCTGCTCTTGAACCAAAGCAAGCACCTGATGGGACTCAGGCCTTCAGTGGCTCCCTACTAGTGGATGGATGTCAAGGTCTGACTGAATAAAACCCAGTGTTGGAATATTGTGTTTGTGATGCCCAGAGTGAGACTCAGACACAAGTGAGGTCAGGTACCGCAATGGCTCAGTTTGGCTGTTATAAAAATGATCATTATAAATAAGATTATTATTATAATCAAGAAGATAACAATAGGACAGAGCAGAAAACAGGATAGAAATAAGCAGGAATTCGGAGTGCAGAGTCACCACTGTGGATAGAGCAGCGTCCCAAAGGTCCGTAATCTTCAATGGTGGGTGGCCACACCAGCAGCTACCTTTTTCCCCTTTTATAATGCATTAGGGGGAGATACCTCTGTTCTTAATGCCACATACTGCTTGTTCCTGGTTGATCAGCACCCAGTTTCAGTGGTCTTGCAACCAGCTCTTCAACTTCACATGTCTGTCAGCAGCAGTCCTTGGGATAGTGAACAGCAGCCTTGGAGACAATGAACCTCAGCTCTTCACACCAGTCTTCAAGACAGTGGATGATGGAATCTGATTTCAGTTCAGTCTCCTCACAATGGATCATCAGCCACCAAAAGTAATCACATCCTGAGAAGGTAAAAAGGGCAACTACACGCATACAGAGGTCCCAAGGTCATGTACGTGTCCAGGAGCTAAGCCATTGCAAAAGGGACTGTGGGTGTGATTTAGTGGTGATTGGGCACACATCTGCCATCAGTGTTGGGTCCAGGCTAAGTTTGTCTCTCTGCTGGGAGCAGCATGGCTGGCACAAGTAGCTATTGGCACCACTTTGCTGTAACCAACTCTCAGTCCAACCTCAGCTGCAGCATTTGGGGAGATGCAAAGTCTGATGGGTCTTGGCCAAAGTCTTTCTGCCAGCATGCGAAGGACAACTCCTTTCTCAATAATGCATCATGTCAACTTCCTCCCATCCACAGGTGTTAAGTGGTAGGAGTTCATTCCTTGGCACTGCCCCTAAGGAACATACTCTCCATTCCTCTGCCCCATGTTGTGCTGGTGTTAGCTCCTCCCTGCAGCTGTATGGCACATTAACACCTTTTCTCCTTCCCAGGGGAATGTACAGCCCTCTCCCTGATTGCTTTTTACTGCTCTGACTGCTGACTTCTGTGCCAAAAAGGTTCAGAGCCATTCTGAGTCCTATTACTGATCAACTCTCTGCTCCTGGCCACCAAACAAATGACCTTCTCTCTGGAACAAACACTTTTCCACTTCAATGACATCTCAGCTTGAGTAACATCCATATTTAATTATAAGAGGTGCTATTAAAGCATTCCTCAGCTGAGATGTCCTGTTCTTGCACTGCTCATCAGACCATAACACAGGCTCACTGAGGCTGGACTTTGGCACCAAGAAGGTGAGATGCATCCCCCATGCTTTTGAGTGGAAGCAGGTCCATCTAATGGTTTGTTACATTTTGGCATCTATGAGATATTAAAAGAACTCTTCACCCCCCAACCACTCTTTCTTCCAGAGGCACAGTTGAGATCATCAAATGAAAGGCACTAGAAATGCAAAGCATCATTAATATTTAAGTCAGATTTGCAGAAAGATAAAATTAGGCATTGTAGAAATTAACTGGATAAAAGTAACTATTTCCTGCAATAAAGAGCTGAAACTAATTGAGATACTTTATTGCAGAAACAGTCTCCCTTACCCCTGTATCCCCACATGTTTACTCCCATTGGAAAACAGTGCTTCTGAAGTTAGGTACCATTGTAGAGGGAGCAGGTATGGGCTGCTCCGGACATCACAAAGCACACTGGGGTCAAAATCCCAGCTGCATCCCTTTGGATATCGATGAGTTCAGTATAATCCGGTTTCATTGTCCTTTATCACAAACAAACACCGTGCTTGCAGGGACCCCTGAACAGCCTATCCCCCCTGGAGAAAAGGGGCAAGGGACACAGATCCCCTCTCCAGGCAGCTCCAACAGGTTGGGCTCCATGAGAGCTCTAGGTTGGTGTCCCTGCCCAAGCAGGAGCCCATGGGGCTGGTAGGTGGCTGGGTCCCTGGGGACCCAGTGGAGAGGCAGCTCCTTCAGAAAGGATGTCACCAATTCCAAGGCAGGAATGCAAATAAATCCCCTCTTTTCTTCTTGGTAATTTGTTTCTGAGCACAATAAATTGAATATGTAATTTCATTTTCTCTCTCGGAGCATTAACAACCTTGGTAGTGTTCGGATTCACAATGAAGACAACAAACAAGTAATTACTGACAAACTGATATCACTATGGAGAAGAGAATGCAATTGAGTCTAATTCTCGTCAGCCCTGTTTACTCTCCCATTGCATTAGGCATAATAAAGTGTTACAGTAGATTATGTTCTGTTATAAAGTAGTTCTTATCAGACATTGCAAACTGCCTCCTCATTAGAGAGCAGGCTCACACCATTATGCTCTTCACCCAGTGGCCTCAGCTGGGACTACTACAAGGACTCACAGTCCTTGATAGAAGACAAGAGCTGCAACATCCACAGCCAGCAGCTCCCAGCCAAGGCTGCTCCTCCTTGAGGAACCCTTTCTTGTTCGTTGCTTGGAAACATTCCCTGGGGGTCCAGGCTCTTCACTGCCTTTCCAACATCCAGGAGCTTCACAGCATGGTGAAGGAAGATGTGGAGCCACTGTGCTTACTCTGGGACCTTTAATCCCAGGCTATGTTTTTAGTGACTTCATTAAGTGATCGCCATAAGTTTGTTGGATTTGTGTCTTCAGAGGTTTGTGCTCCTTCTTTATAAGCTCACCAAGGATGCATCTCTACTGGCACAGGGTGATGGCCCAGAGAAGCTGTGGCTGCCCCATCCCGGGCAGTGCTCAAGGCCAGGTTGGATGGAGCTCAGAGCAAGCTGCTCCAGTGGAAGGGGTCCCTGCCCGTGGCAGGGGATTGGAACTGGAGGAGCTTTAAGGTCCCCTCCAACTCAAACCTGTCTGTGGGTTCTGTGATAGAAATGCCCCCTGCCACTGTTCTCATTGCCCCAGCACAATTTATGGCGATATCTCTTAAGATTTTTCTGCAACAAATTCTTGGAATATCTTTAAAATGAGGCTTTTCCCACCTTCGTGCTGCTTCTGGGATCTGCCTTCACTTCCATCAGATCTTAACAGACAATTGACATTCTGCATTCAATTAGGCCCTTGTGTGATTGTGCCAAGTCCACCAGGTCTCAAAACAATCTTTCTGAGCATAATTAATTATTAAAGAATATCTGAGTTGTGAATGGTTGTTAAAGGAGGCACTGTCTCATCGTAATTATCTTCACAGAGGTTCCTTTGGTCTTTCTGAGTTTGGTAAGAAAATTGCTTAAGCACTGTCAGATAACTAAGTAATTCCCCAATTAATATAACTAATGTTTACACATAGATGACTCCTTATTTTAGGAAGCAATTGCAGCATTAAGTGACCTTGCTAAACTCCTATATTAAGTACATCTCTCACAGGACACAGATACACTGCTGTTATTATACAAATATTCATCTTTATTACTAAATACTCCCAAATTTATCTCTTTGAAGAGACCTCTCATTTGATAAAGAACGTAGGTTGCCACGCTGAGGAAAAGACATTATCATCTAATTAAGAACCAGAATTATCCCATAGAATTACTTGGTATCTCCCCCAAACCATTTTCTTCCCTTGAATTCCCAAAGAACAATGCGGGCACAAGGTGTTTCTGGGAAATAAATCCTCTTTGGGCATGATCTGCAATCCTTCCTGAGCAGGTTTAGATGAAAGCAGTGGGATTTTTGTGCAAAGGAAACTTTACAGAGCTCAGGAATTCTAAACCAAGTTCTTCATTTCCTCCCATGTCTTGCAGACAATGATACTTTCTAAAACCTAAGTAAGTCTTGCAGGGTCTGTCACGTGTAGCAGAGACTCTCCCACCTCAGCAGATGTTTTGTAGCAGGTTGCTGTGGCCTGTGGATAGGCGAGATGATGCTGGCCAGATACCTCTTTGAACAAGTATCCCCCAGTCTGCAGGCTGACAACTGCTGTTCTTTTGTGACCCATCTCAGCTAACTCCCACATCTGCCAAAGGACAGGACACACCATCCCAAGAGGAGTCTGCTTCCTTCAGGTGACCACAGGGGTCTCAGGAACTGTAGACTTGGACTTTGACCATCTTCTCAAGTGCTAAATTTGGATGAGCACCACTATGTTAAATGTATGAAACATTAAAAAAGAAAAGAAAGTTAAACTATTAAAATAAAAATGTGATATGGTCTCATCAGAATATACTTTAATAAATGAAAATGTTTATAAAATGAACAATAAATCCTTGCAGAGTCACTGAGTGCTGTCTTAGTGCAGGGGAGGGAAGTTTCCATAGAGCAAGCACAGCCAGCGATGTTTCTCAACAAAGCAAGTTTCTCAGCAGAGGAGTGTAGGTGCTTAAGGATGACTTCTACTAATTCTCCAGTTTTGAAGAACATGGTAACCAGGAGCCATGTGTGGTTACACATCTTTGTGCAGCTGTTTGATAGATCTCTTTTTTTCCTGTGTCTGGCTAATGTAATGTCTAGTTTACAGTACTAGTTTAATGTGTTTGGATTGGATTTTAATTTGTATTCAAGTAAGCTTGACACAAAACATCAATTAGAGATGCATAATTTAATGTGAATTAAATTTACCAACTAAAATTCCTAGGAAATGTTTGTTAAGCTGTATAATTGCTGAAATAAATACACATAAAGAAACTATTTCAATCTTGGTAGTGGTGTGAAGTGCAAGGTTGCGTGATGGTGTTTCTTAACATACCCTAACAGCTACTGACTTTGAAGAGGAAAAAAACTAGTTCTTTTTCTTAAAGGCAATGCCCTCCAGTTCTTTTCACTGCAAACGATTCTCTTTATCCCTGCAGCATAGAGGCAACTGGCTCACTTGTATGCTGAGACACACTGCTTCATCTGCGTATCATCAATTCATGAGGAATTTCTCCTTCCCTCTCCCATTCCTCTTTCTCGCGTTTGGCTCATCTTTTAACCTCCACCTCAGACCCCAGTGTGGCACAAGAAGGAGATCAAAACAGTGCACACAGAAAACATAGTAGAGGGAAGGACGATGAGAGGAAAGCACAGTGAAGAAGCTGAGGGTAAAAGTACAGCCGGTGCTCTACAGGAATGTGGTAGATAACTGGAGGAAATTCACATGACAGTTTGCCTTTTCATGAAGATCGATGGGAAAATGAAGAATGATGGAAAATTAATGGAACACAATTATGTCGGTTGAAGGAGAGCAGCATGAAAGACAGGTGTCATGTGAGTAATTGGAAGGAGTGCAAGACTCTAGAGTGAGTCCCACTTTTGTGAAGTTCTGTATTTGAGACAATGAGGATCCAAGCCTGAAAAACTGGATCCTCGCTTTATTTAGCAAAACTGCATCAGTTCCTTCATTGCAAGACTGCTAAATCATCTTAAGGACTATGGGAAGAGAAGACGATGAAGATGCAAGAGACCGAGCTATCAAAATGCAAGGACTGTGCAGAGGAAAATCGAAAGAGCATATTCCAAGGACAGGACAGTGACAGACAACTAGAGCAGTCTGTGAGAAACTGAAGAAAGGACTGGGTTTGGGTATTTATTTTAAGGATAACGTAGTGCCAGGTATATCTGCAAAACCCAAAAAATACCTGCAAAAAGCCACGTAACACCTGCAAAACCCCACAGAACACCTACAAAGCCTCACATAATACCTGCAAACCCCACAGAACACATACAAAACCTCATATAACACCTGCAAAAAGCCACAAAACACATGCAAAGAGCCACATAACACCTGCAAAACCCCCCAGAACACCTGCAAAACCTCACATAATACCTGCAAACCCCACAGGTGTTTGGCAAAAGACTGAAGGACCTTACAAAAGCCTCTCAAGTTGAACAGGGCTTGAAGCAACCTGGTCTTGTGTACAGTGTCCCTGCCCATAGCAGGGAATTGGAACTGCATCAGCTTTAAGGTCCCTTCCAACTCAAACCAGTCTAGGATTCTATGAATGAAAATACCAAAGCAGAAAGAAACTCTAAAGGATCAAGGAAGGAAAAAACATTTCAAGCTATAAGTGCAGGCCATTAGGCTGAACAGGCATTGAATCTTCTTCAGTTTAGCACTGACTGGTGGTGTAGGACTTCCCACTGCATCTCAAAGTGCAAAAGCCATGGATGAGGAAGTGTAGTCAGACTGAAGAGATATAAAATTCAGATCAGACAATGGGAAATAATTTCTATTGTGGGATCCTATGAGCTGAGTTACAGGTATAAACGTTGTGAGGGTGATTTGGTAATTGTCTGGGGAAGCAGAACACTCACGTCAGGGCTGAAGATGTTTCCTGTACAGAGAGTGGGATTCATGTCACCTCGCTGTATGAAACATCGGAGCTAGTCACCTTCAACTGCCTTGACAACCAGAGGAAAGAACAGACACTTCTGGAGCATGATTCATCTGCCCCAACATAGACGCCTACCTAAGGATGAGACGAATGTACATTAAAGTACCTAGAGCTTCTGCCAACTATAAAGGGAATTTGGACTAGCTCAGAAGTAAATATTTGCATTGAAGACATCTATATCTGTTGGATAAGTCCTGCCCCGGGTCTCTCAGACAGAAATTGTGCTGCTAAGGACATAACGTCACAAAGCAAGCAAGAAAGCAAGGAGATGAAGAGAAAGCAGAACTAAGGGAAAATATTATCACAGCAAAGGAGAAGTTGAGTTCCTGGGAAGGAGATAAATACTACAAAGGAAACAAAACAACTTTTGATACCGATACAAACCAGGTGGAAAGAAAAGGTAGCACCAACGCCAAGCTGTGATGCTGCACAGGTAAATAGGGTCTGAAAGGATCAGCTTTGTGGTTAGCCCAGGTTGGAGACATGCAATAAAATCAGAGTTCTGTTGCTGTTCCCAGTAGTGAGAACTGGAATTTTTGGGGAACAAGAATGCTCAATATGTCACTGAGTGCATACATGGGGTATCTGTGGGACAGCCGATGCTAGAAGTAGCTATAACAGGCAGCAGGCAGCACTGGGCTGCCATGTCAAGACCTGTTCTGCAGAACTCTGTTGTGAAGCCTTTGTAGAGTCTACTTTGGCATTCCCAGGTTATGGGACAGCACCTTGAAAGTAGGACTGACAGCCCACTAAAATGCCATGCACTTGGACTAAACCTGGCAGGTTATGCTGATGACAGACAGGTGTGGTGTGCTCTTGTGAGCGCTAAGAAAAAACAGAGGAGAACGTATTCTGTGTTAAAAGGTTTCTTGAGCTGGAGCTTTTGCAGCCCTGAGACAGTAAAGTGTCAAAGTGGAAGGAGAAAAGGCACTAGCATACAGTGAATGCATGCTCCTACCTAAAGGAGATCAGTCCTGTGGATCCTAAAGCAGGGCATACCTACTTGTGCCATCTTCTGAGTCTGCAGCAAAAGGCGTGGGGAAAAACTCTGTGGGACACACGATGATTAAATTCAAGCTCACACAGAGTGAGAGGCCCCTCTGCAGACCAGCAGCTAAGAAAGATGACCACGGATGGAATGAACCCTGTTGAAATGCCCTTGGGCTATCAACCGCTGTCTGTGGACCCTCAAGGCAAGGCCTGGGTCCTGATTTCCAGAGCAATCAAACAATTCCTGGCAGACCCGCCACACGTGCATTAATCCCCAGCAGCTCTGGTTCATGAACAAGTGAGACTGAACATCCCTGCTGCTTGCAGGCTGGGCTGGGATGTATTTCCATCCAGCAGGGAGGAATATGGGTTACCCTGCAGGCTGTGGAGCATATCCTGCCCCACGCCAGGGATACATGGACATTAATCTGTCCTATTCAGACATATCTCTAGCATAGAGCCAGCAAAACTAATGAACAGCAAACTGACATTATTTGTTCAGTGTTTCAAGAAAACCTGTGGCCAAGCTGAGAAGGGAACCAGAGGCCTATTTCCTTGTCCAGTCTTTCAATGCTTACAGCTATTTTCCCACTTTACAATTTGGAATCAAGTCCTTGGATTATCCAGTAAATCCTGTCTCCTTTGGAACCCCATGACTCTTCCCTCAACATTCTTCTTCAGAAGGTGCTGGATCCATCATTCCCTCCGCCTGGGCTTTGCTGGTTTTCCTTCTCCTTGTTGTGCCATATCCTTACCACAGCTCTGTAGAAATCCTTTTCAGTCTATCCTGTGTAGCACTAAAAAGATTGGAGCAGGTTAGTCAGCTGAGAGCTGCCTTCCCTAAGCCTGTTGACTTGCGTTAAATATATTCCCACTATTTCTCGACAGAATCTCATCTCAGTTTTCACAGTGGTTTTATGATTGGGGTCAACATCTCCAACCCGCAGGCATTTGCCCAGCTGCAATCTGGCTGACCATTACCCATCATAGAATCATAGAATCACCTTTACTGATCTCCCCAGCATGTCCAGGCCCATCTGCACTGTGTACTCTTGGTCAAAGGAACCTGCTCTTTCAGGACTCTTTAGCACAAGTTTTCTCTGCTTACTGATAGAAACGTTTTCACTGGTGACAAACACTGTTTAACATCATCTTTACCTGTCAAAGCACCAGAAAACAGTTCATGGTGCTCATGTACTGTTCACCCCGCTCCTCCCAAATTCAGAGCAGATTTATTTCCTTATGTATGTCAAAATTTATGCTTTATTATCCCTTTGTTGTGCCAGCCGCAGAGTTTCCCAGGTGTTTCAGCCTGACAGTTACCTTCAGTTCACAACTGCTAACATACATTAATTGCCATCAGCATTCCTACGGCTTTGTTTTGGTGTTTATTTCTCACTTGTGTAGCTGCTGTCTGTGCCCACTTTCTGCACTTTCTTCTGGGGAACAGAAGTCAGAACAAGAGAGGGCTTGCTCTCCACAGTACATCTTCTGCTCAGGGATCTCCTGGCACGACCTGGATATTTCTCCACCAACACAGGCAGCAACTGTACAGTAATAAACCCCCATCCTCCGACCTGGAATGAATCAGCTCTAGTTTCTTCCTGCCACAGGGGATCACACCCCAAGAACACGGCTGGTGCAGGAGAGGGCTCACCAAGCAAAGGCAATGCACTGGGGAGCAGCAGGTATCTGGCGATAACGTGCGCTCAGAGACCCCATTCCCTGCATTCTACGTGAGCACAGCCTCCACACACCTATGGGGCTTATATCCACAAAATAGCTTATGAGGCAGTAGATGAGGTTTTTGGGGGTGGCTGATGCTCTGTGACAGATCCGAGTGGTCATAGCCAGCTGGTCCCCAACATGAGCAAGGCCCATACAAAGCCCTGAAGCTGAGATCTCTCCAGCATGTACCACCAGCACAGGGCAAGAGGGGATGACTGTGTATTACCTGTGCACACATCGAAGGCCAGCAGCACCAAGCAATGAGCTGTGGGGAGAACCGAGTCATCATGAACATCCTGTTACTGTGCAGATGAAGTGACAACACAGCCAGTGTCCCAGGCAGTGGGAAAGAAGCTAAAAATCCAGCTGTGCCTTCCAGATGCCTTGCTAACAGGGAGTAACAACTTGCCCTTAGACTGCCTGTAAAGCCTCACATACTCTACAGAGAGGCGGAGTGGGATGAAGAACCATGCACACAACTGTTTCCACATTTGGCAGCTCCTGGAGGGCCTGCCTTCATTCTGAGCAGCAAAACAAGACTACGAAATGCCAGACTGTGCAAAGATCTGGCTGAGGATGCAAGCTATTTCCTGGGGCAGATCTAGTCACACAGGCACCTAGCCCCAGGTCAGAGTGCAGCTTGGCTTATGGGGTTGTGAAAAGAACAACTTCACTCTTCCTATGATCTTGAAACAAGATACCAGTGAGAGATCAAGTGGAGCCCAAGGAGCAGACAGAAAGACAAGTAAGTGTTTTCCACACAAGCATTTAAAATAGGATGATTAATGAAGCAGGACTTTGTTTCCTGAAAATGAAACATAAAGCTTCTGGTTTGCAGCCACTGTGGGCACCTCAGATTGGAAAGAGCTGTAGGAGGTACCAGTGATGGAGGCTCTGTGGTGAGGAAGCTGCTCCCTGCACACAGCCAGGTCCCATGTCACACAGTTGATCACCTCTGCCTGCGGCTGCCCTGTCACTCTTTGTGATGAAGGTGTCACCATCGCCCAGGATGAAGTGAGTGTTGTGTGGCTTCAGGGTAACACCAGCACCAGGGCAACATCAGCAGAGACCTGAAGTGAACGTGCTTGACTAACAGCCAAACGGTGGACAAAACAACTTCCATGGTTTGAGGCCAGGCGCAACTTGAGGCTGCATCTTTCACCCACAGAAATGGCCCACACTGCTCAGGTGCAGGTTGTTGGACAGGATGGAGCCCCACTGTGCTCTCTTGTGCTCATGCTGGCTCTGGTGCCCCAGATCTTGTTCTAGAGAAAAGCAGCAGTCCTGCAGTCCTGCTCACCTCATTTCACCTGCACATGTACTGCATCCTCTCTGCTCCATCATCCACACCTGGAACACAAATACTGGATAACCAAACCCACGAAGGTATCCATTTACTATTTCCTTCTATTCCTATTAGGATGCCACTGATGATAACTGCAGTGCTCTGTATCTTCTGTACAATAATCCTCACTCAGAAGGAAACAAACAACTCTGACAGTACTGACAACATATTTCTCAGCATTTAACAGGGGAATACCAAGCCGGAAGTGTGAGCTATGTTCACATCTTTTGGGTCTAACTTAAAATTGGTTTAACCGAGATCCTAAGCAGATTTTACGAACCTGAAAGCCTGACATTCACAAAGAATTCTGAGGGTGATTTTGACCAATCCTATTTAAAGCCATCCTTGGATGAAAAGCTCATCCCTGTGGAGACACCAGACAGAGGCTGTGCCACTGAGGTCAGAACTACCAGGGTTTAGGTTAACACACAAACCAAACCCAGCAGTAATGGCGTGGGGCATTTGCTGGAGGAAGACCTGCCCTGTAGGTTTCCCAAGGCCATGAGAGTCCAGCTCAGTCCATGCCATGTGACTGCTCACCAAACAAGTCAAGCAGGAGAAATGGATGCAGCCAGAGGACAAGGATCTGCTGATGCCATGCCAGGTTGTGCTGAGATCACAGCTGATAAATAAGGGACTGGAAATGAATGGTCCAGGATTGCCTCCTAGCAAAGCAGCTCCCTCAGACAAGAGGATGGGCTGGTCCTTTGGAGCAGTTCCGTTCACAAGCGCTTAGTGCATTCATTGGGCAAGGTCAAAAGCCCAGGTGTGCCTTGCCTCTCCTCCCCACCTCTCTCAGCTGCATTCAGCTCACACAGGGATGCCCAAGTAACCACTAATTATCCTTGGAAAGGAGTGGATGGAGAATGTTACTACCCCAGGCCACGTCGAGATTAGACCCTAACAAGGACATGAGCCAAGGTTTCACTTGAGATGAAAACCTTCATGGCTGCCATCACTGCTGGGTTCACCTTTAGTGACCGTGCCGCCAAAGCAAACAATGCTGTAAGGAGCAGTGGGGTAAGGCAGGAATGAGACTTCAAGCAGCAGTATCCTGGGCTTTTCCCACCACACACATATTGCAGCAGGGACCCGAGCGTCCCTGGGATTACACCAAGACCAACTCTCAAGAGGCTTAAATGAGGATGGAGGAATACCACTGATGCCTTAGTCTAAAGGCCATGTGAACTCAGCAAGTTGCCTTTAGCATATTGGTGCTGACTTGTACCAGGGGACAAGTGGAAAACAAAGTCAGGTGTTCTGGGAGCTTGGAAAAGAAGAAAAAGCACAGGTGAAAACCGAGCACATCAGAGTGTGGCAGTTTCCCGTCCTTCTTCTCCAGCTTGATAATGCCAATGGTTTTCTCCAGCCGTTAGCTTTCAGGACAGAAAAGCCACCCTAAACAAAAGATACCTTCATCTCTCAAAGCCTATGGCCCTGGCATAGCTCTCTGGTGTCCAAGCCTGTAACAGAAATCATGGTCTAGCCCTGGATTACATTGGCTCAACCAGAGTAAGCACCAGGGACAGGAAGAGACAAGAATGATGGGTCCCAACAGCAGGAGGGCTGCTGAGCGTGGAGGGTCTGAGCAGCTGAGTGAGGTCCAAACACACTCTAGGAATATTTCACCTTCCTGCCACCTGCTTCATGGGGGAAACAAAAGAGATAGAGATGCTGGGTTATAAATTTTAAAGCAATTCTGCTGTGAACCTCCTTTTGGATTTTGAAGCAAATCCTTCATATAAATGGATTGAGAAATTCTCCCTCTGAAGACATCCATCTCCTAATAGGACATCCTGACACCAGCTGAGTCAATCCGATGTCCATTGTTGATTTGAGTTTGTTCATCCAAGGCTGACATGACATTCCTTTTGTTGACAGAGATCATATGTTACAGTAGCTTGTCCTTCATATTTCTCTGTCTTTGCTTCAGCAGCCGCACACCAGGAGAAACTGCTGCATTTACATCTGCTTCTTCAAGGTCCGTTTCCTCGCCATTCCCTTCTCCAGCTAAGGACAGTGTTTGTGTGCTCATCCTAGGTTTTAATTGTACAAGTACTTACCCTGGAGGTGGTTCCTCAACGAATACATCCAAATTCTCCAAAGCACTGCAGCTCCTGATCACAGTTTCAGCAGCAAACACACAACAATGATCTTCTCCAGCACCTCCATCCCAAAAGATTCTTCTCGAAAGCGAGACTCTGTCAGAGAGCTCTGCAGGTGAATCTGGAGGAGCAACACAGGCAGGACTCCATGCACTGAGGCGTTTCTGGGGAGCAACGGGACAGTTAATTTGAACTTTGTCATAGCAAATCCTAGCTCTCACACAGGTTGCTGGGGGGAGGATTCGAGCAGACAGCGTTGCCCTTTAAGCATGATGGGAGAATGAATCTCCTTTGTGCAAGAAATGCAGCTGTCCTGGAAGTCCAGACTGGAACAAACCCTAAACTCTGGCTCAGGAGGCTGGGAAAGTGCTCTGGGAAAGTCCGACCACATGCTGGTCCTGTCCTTATGTCCTACTTACGACACTCATTGCAGGGTGTCTAGGGTGTCCTTGCCCTCTCAGGGCCAACATACTGCATCACTGGTCTCCTCTGACAATAACACCTGCTTGTATTGCCCAACATACGCAGATATGGATCAGTGCGGACATAGCTTTGAGCACAAATACTGCTTTTCAGGTTGTTTCCTTGGGAGTAGCATGAACAGCAGCAACAAAATGGAAAGAAAAAGCCTCAAGGACAAGCGTTAATCCCAGAGATTGGTGCCAATGCCTCCTCTGGAGTCACAAGTGTGGCAGGGCTGGAAACTGCTGTGAGCAGAGGACAGGGGACCGGCAAACAGAGACACTGGAGACAGCATTTGGGTGCTGTAGTACCTGTAGCACCTCTTGTACCTGCACCCCAGATGCCCAGTGAGGAACAGAAGGGAATGCTTTGCTAGCTGCTTTCTGCCATGAAGCAGAACATTCTGGCCTTTAAACCATGCTTACCCACAAGCAAAGTCACCCCAGCAGCTTCATTTATGTTTGCTCAAAGGAGCAAGATTTAAGGTATGAGTGATCAGTGCTGAGGCTTGTGAGTCCACTTGAACACACCAAGCAACCTGCTGCCCATGGTGGTGCCACCATGGTGATTGTCACTTGAGGAAGCCGCAATCCTGGGCTGATCACAGCCATGTGAGGATGACGCTTCTGCCTGTCACTGATAGGAAATACTAAAGCAGGGACTTTCTGCTCTCAAGTCCTTCCTGTCTAAACAAGAAGCCTCCCATTGGCTCTGGCAGAGCATCTCACCAAGGTCTGGATGTATCCCAGCCACGCTGTACCAGCAGTGAGAGTCTCTGCTTAGCAGGGATAGATTTCCAGTGGGTCACTGCTCATGGCAGGACAGAGGAGCTGGAGCTGGCAGGAGCACACTGGGGATCCTGCAGCATTGTCCTTGGAGAGCTGCCACTTCTTGCTTTGCTGGGGAGTTTCTGCTCTCCTGAGCTTGCAGGACAGAGAGAGAAGCTCAGGGAAACCCTAAGTGGAAATTTCCAAGGAGAAGGCAAAGGAGAGGTGAGGGGCAGGTACCTTGAGGCTCTGCCCTGCTGGGGGATGCTTCTGGTGTGCACCAGGCACTGTGCTCCACTGGGGCTGACATGTCTGTAGAGGAGAAGAGCCCTCATGCTGGCTGCATCCCTACAGAGCTCAAAGCATCCCATGCACTGCCTACCTCTGCACAGCCCTAATTCATAGGGAGATGGGGGCTAAAGTCCTTCTGTTGGGTGAGGTGTTTCCTACGGCTCTGCTGATGTGGGCTAGCTGAGGAGTACCACCCTCCCCAAATCTGGACTCCCTCCTGCTCCCTCATCCTACACACTGTATGGGTTTACATCTGCTATAGCATGAAAATATAAACAATCCAGGCCTGACTGGAGAGCAGCAACCAGGAGCTGTGTGAGCATTGCTCTCAACAGGCAATATGCAGTCAAGCTGCCTCTGCAGATAAAGCCACTGCAGGGAGATTTACTTTCTGGAAGCCCTGCTATAACATCCATGGCACATAGAATCATAGAACCATAGAATGCTCTCAGTTGGAAGGGACCTTAAAGCTCCTCCAGCCCCAACCCCTGCCACGGCAGGGACCCCTTCCACTGGAGCAGCTTGCTCCAAGCCCCTGTGTCCAACCTGGCCTTGAGCACTGCCAGCGATGGGGCAGCCACAGCTTCTCTGGGCCATCACCCTGTGCCAGCGCCTCAGCACCCTCACAGGGAACAGCTTCTGCCTCAGAGCTCAGCTCAGTCTCCCCTCTTTGGGCAGGTTCAAGCCATTGCCCTTGGCCTGGCCCTTGGCCTTGTCCTGCTCCTGGAGGAAAACAGGTCCGAGTTCTCAGTGCTGTGGTGCCTCTTTTACTGAGCAAGTTGATGAACACTGATTCTCAGTGGTGTGCCGTGTCCCCATGCAAGCAGAGGAGCTGCCTCCCCCCTGAGACCCTCCTTGCAAGAAGGGCACCTCGCTCTGGGTCTGAACATCCATCCTGCTCCCACACTGTGCCCTGCTGCTGCCTCACAGCCCAGCACTTAATGAAAATGCCCTTTTGTACTCAGCACCATCCTGTGCGCTCTCAGAGCTGCCTGCGTGCAGCACAATGGAGACCTCTCAGCCCAAAGCCCCCAGTGGATTAGGGAGATAAAAGAAAGAGAGATGGGGATTTAAAGATGAAGGACAGAGCAAACAAATTCCTGCAGACCTCTTCTAGACCTGCCAAAGTAGGACTTCAGGGCTTGGCCCACCGTAGGAGTGCAGCCTGCTGGGTTTGAGGATGAAAGAAAGGCAAAAACTCAGTAAGAGACAGATTCGCATTTAGTTCAGCTCCTTAAGCAGCATTCTTGTGGGGCACTGGGCAGCCTGACATAGGGGGCTTCGCATCCTTCCCGCAGACACCCTGTCCTGCTTTGGGGAGCAGCACGAAAGCCCCTTTAACCTCCCTGCAGCCCATACTGGGGCCAGCTGAGAACACAGAGGATGCTGGACATTGGGATTTGCTGCGTTGCCAGGAGATGAGGTTCTGGGATTTCAGAGCAGGGATTTCTGAAGGAGTTTCCTCTCCAGTAAAGTACAACTTCTGAGCGAGGCTCTCGAGATGAAGAGCTGTTCTTCATCGGAAACACTTTCAGGTAAAACATATTGCCTTGCAGAGGCGCTGCTCACCCTGTTTTGCATCTGCCAGCCCGTGACGATCAGTCATCCACAGACTCACCTTGGTGTGTCGGGTCCATCTTCTCTGCAAGTGTCACTGAATGCATCCACTTTGAATGGCATCTTTGTGGAGCTTCTGGCAGACAGGGTACACCAGCCTGACAGATAAATATCCGGTTCTTGCACCCAGCCATAAACCTCTTCTCTTGCTCCTCCTCAAGTTTGCTTTCTGCTGAGTGCTTGCAAGATGAGAATCATCCTAACAGAAGATTATGTGGATGGAGCAGATTTCTCCATTAGAGCAGACTGCTCGCAGCCTTGAATATCTTTGCAATGAAGGCCCCACAGCCAGACCGGGCTCCCGTTCCAGTGTCTGAGCACCCTCAGACTTAAAACACTCTTTGTAATGTTTAATCAGTATTTCCTGCACTGTAACTCTGTTCTATTGCCTTTTAGCCAAACTCCGTGCACCTCCAAAGAAACTCAGGGTCTGTCTTCCCTACATCTTCCCATTGGAGCTGGAGACAGCAATAACATATCTCCCCCTTTAGCCTTCTCTTCCCAAGACTAAACAAGCACCATTCTTGCAACCTTTCTCCATACAACATATGCGTCAGCCCATTACTTCTCTTGGTTCCTCTACCAGACTTGCACAGGATGTCAATGCCTTTCTTCAGGAAGACCAAAGCTGCAATAGCCAAGCAGGTATCTAAATATCAGCAAGAAACTTTAGTTCTTCTTCTGCCCTCTTTGTGCCTTNCCAAGACTAAACAAGCACCATTCTTGCAACCTTTCTCCATACAACATATGCGTCAGCCCATTACTTCTCTTGGTTCCTCTACCAGACTTGCACAGGATGTCAATGCCTTTCTTCAGGAAGACCAAAGCTGCAATAGCCAAGCAGGTATCTAAATATCAGCAAGAAACTTTAGTTCTTCTTCTCTGGCCCTCTTTGTGCCTTAGGCAGCAGAAACTTTTCCAGTTATCCAGGACTGAGTTGACCAACTTTATCTTGACTAAATTGCCATTACCAAGGAAGTACAGAATCAGGTTTGAGGAGAAGGCACCACTTCCATTGAGTAACTAATCCAGCATGTAAAACCATGCTAAAGCTGAGGCCTGATTTCTAATAGCTTTTCTCCAGAAGAAAGAAGGGATCTGAAGAGCACAAAAGAGCCTCCACGTGGAGGCTTTTGAAAGAAATTATTTTCTCCCTTTGTGTTCTCCAGCACAGAATTTGTTTCTTCATTAAAGTACAGCTTTATTCTGAAACCAGACTGACTGAGAGTCATTCTGCAGCTTTTCGTGTTTCCTCCCATTCAACCCACAATGGATAAACTACTCTGTTGGTGGAAACCAGCCGAGCTCTTAAACACAAGCTGGGTTTGTGCCTTCTCGGACCTTTGGTCCAGAATCTCATCTATTAGGACATATCTCCAGAGGTCCTACCAGAAGCAGGAAGCCAAGGCAAGAGGAACAAAGAAATGTTATCTTCACAGAGTAGCACAAGGAATAGATACGAGGTGGCAGATGCTGCTTATAAATCAGTAACCTTGGAAATGGATCAGATACAAGGTGGCAGATGCTGCTTATAAATCAGTAACCTTGGAAATGGATCAGTGCCTGTGTCTCCCATCAGATGTTCCTCCTACTCCAGCTCTGGTTGGGGGCTGTTTGAATCTCAATACCGGGTGATCTCTTGCTCTTTTTCCCTCCCCTAAGGCTTGATAACTTATGCTGAACTTAATCGAGGGTGTTCTGAGACAGCTATTAATTTGTTTTCAGAGCAAACTAACATATTCCACCTGCATTGTCTCGGTAGAAGCTCTGCTACGAGTAGCCAAGTACTAGCAAGTTGGCTAATGACTATACTCTTGGACCCCATTTGGGGCTTGATTCACATAATCTCTAACAGAACAAGCGATTTCTTTTACCCAACCTGAAAGCCAGATGAGCAGCCTAATCTTGGTGTCAAGGCTCCCCCTGCAGCACTGGGGAAAGATGGGCACTTAGAGGGAGCAAGCCTGACCATACAGAGGTTTTATACAGAGGAACGACCCTGCAGAAAGAGCCGAGTCTCTCCGCAGAGGGCATATGGCACTCCAGACACATAACTGTAGATGGAAGTGTAATTTCTGGGCAGTCCAACCAATTCCTCACGTTTAGCTGCATGAATCAAACCCAGCACAAGCACATGGAGAACTCTGGTTGGTTTTGTTCCCATAACGAGGTACAAATTCTCCCTATTTTTCTCTTATTGCTTTGAATTAAATATCCAAGTCCATCACCCTCCCATCCATAGTCTACCCTCTATTTCCAGAGGCCAAAGTCTTTGCAGCTCAGTTCATTAGGACAGCTGTGGCACAGAGTAAAAGCAATTTCTCAGACTTCCCTCATTTGCACATGTCCATCAGTCTTTCTGACAGAAATGACTGCAAAGAGCATAGATTCCTTTGCCTTGTCTGAGTATTTCAATACAACCATCACAGCTGGTTCCAGGAGAGATTATGCAAGGGAAGGAGGGTGCGAGCAGTGAAGGGACAGGACAAAAGAAAGGAAAAGAGGCCAAAAGGCAATTGCAAAGGCAAAGGAAGAAGAAAAAGAAAACATAAGAACTTTCTTGTAGCTTGCAGTGATTTCCTACAAAGAAGAAAATATTCCCAGGCAAATACTATGTTCTTTGAAAGGTGTATACTTTCTCTCATGCTGAGAGGTATTCAAAGCAAGGTTTGCCATCCTGAGATTCAACAGGCAGCCCTGTCACAGTTCACAGCTGTGCTCAGACCCAGCTCCCTGCCACTCTCTTCTGCTTCCTTCATCCCATTTTCTTTCCGCCCTATCGGTGTTCTTCCCATCATCCCGTTTTCTCTGCATTCCTGTCTGGAGGCATTTCTGCATCCCAATCCCTGTCCTTCAGCTGTCAGACCAACCACCTCGTCCCAGCGCAGCCTGCCCCCCTCCCCACTGCCTCCAGCTCACGGCAACGCTTTTGCTTTTCTTTTTTACCTACTGATCGTTCAGCCTTCCCAAATACAAAACCTGCAGCCAACCCCATGCAGGGACTGCAGGCGTGTGTGACCAGATGAAACAGAAGCCCACAGTGCAAGCTGCTAAGTGAAAGCAGGTCATAATGATCCACTCCAAAGCATTCTGCTAAGGCATAGCTGACAAAGACCCCTCTGCAAGACAATCTCCAGTGTGTCTCTGAAAGAGCAGCTTGAAGAGCTCCCAGCAATGAGCTGAACAGCTCTGCCCCTGAACTTCGAATATTCCTGACAAAGTACCAATTTCCAGCTCAACAAATCTGCTTTCAAGTGAAGATCTCGAAACTTTGCCATGCTCCCTCGTGGCAAACATTTAAAGAACATTTCTTTTCAATGACTCTGCACTTTTTCACCCCACTTTCCTTGGGAAACCCTAAACAGAGTCCAGGAGCCCCATCCTCCTGACCTTTTGATGTCTTACTCTTCTGTTTTACCAGAAATGGTATCATCAGATTTAAGGCACCTCTTGTGTGCCTCCAAGTTTTGCCCATTTAATATTCATCTTCTGACAACTCTCAGGGTTCAGCCTGTCTCCTAATTAGTTACTGGATGCAGTGGAGGGAAATGCTGTCGAGAAACACTGACCTCGGCCCCATGGGATCTCATTTTTCTTTGCTATCTCTAGCTAGAAATTTGGAGCAGTGTGACGCTTAATCCTGCTGGCCCTGCCAATCTTAGCTCCCCATCTCTCTCTAAACAAACACAAGCGCCTGAACTGCTTTCCTTGCTGAGGGCTGCTCAGAGAAAGCTGTGTCTTTCATAACAAATCACTGCTCACGGTGACACAGTAAAACTCTGCAACAGCTCAGCTCCAGGGGATCTGGGCTGAGTTTTAGTCCTGCTCAGGCCAGGGTGTGTTTGGAGCACCTCTGTAGGAAGGGTGTTCTGTGAGGGATGCTGAGATGGGGACCTCTCCACTGCACCGTGTTGGTAATAGGGAGCTGCTCACACTCGTTGTTTATGCTCTCGTTTACTTTTCATTAGTTTGTTAGCGCAGATCTTCTTTCAAGTGTTTCCATTCTCTTCAGTCAATAAAAGATAAAAATCAGACACGGAATGTTCTAAAAGTGGAACCACAAAAAGACCCATTTCCTGTCAGCCCCTATGTTCTCGGCACAGAGAGCTGCATATCCCCAAGGAAAATTAAAGATCTGAAAGAGCAGCTGAAAGCATCAGTTGAGTCTCAGCAAATCTGGATTGCACAGGCTGAGACCAGCGCAACTAAAGATCTCCACCTAGTGACATGGAGGAACAGGACAGCTTGCCGGGTTGCAGTCATAGAATCATAGAATAGTTCGAGTTGGAAAGGACCTTAAGCTCATCCAGTTCCAACCCCCCTGCCATAAGCAGGGACACCTCACACTAAACCATGGCACCCAAGGCTCTGTCCAACCTGGCCTTGAACACTGCCAGGGATGGAGCACTCACAACCTCCCTGGCCAACCCATTCCAGTGCCTCAGCACCCTCACAGCAAAGAATTTCTTCCTTAGATCCAATCTAAACCTCCCCTGTTTCAGTTTGAACCCGTTCCCCCTTGTCCTGTCACTGCAGTCCCTAATGAAGAGCCCCTCCCCAGCATCCCTA